>JARFJB010000934.1:32500-46048 GCA_036346205.1 Vesta saturnalis | reverse complement strand
ACGGACAACGGACAGACGGACGACGGGACAGACAGACGGAAGGGACAGACGGAAGACGGACAGACGGACAGACGAAGACGGACAGACGGACAGACGGACAGACGACGAGGACGACGGGCAGACTGATAGCGGAGGGACAGACGGACAGCGGACAGGGACAGAGGACAGACGGACAGACCCGGACAGGACACAGACGAAGGGACGACGGACAGACGGACAGACGGAAACAGACGGACAGACGGAAGACGGAAGACGGACAGACGGACAGACGGACAGACGGACAGACGGACAGACGGACAGACGGACAGACGGACAGACGGACAGACGGACAGAGGACAGACGGACAGACGGACAGACGGAAGACAAGACGGACAGACAAGACGGACAGACGGACAGACGGAAAGAGACAGAGGACAGAACAGAGGACAGAGGACAGACGGACAGAGCAAGACGGACAGACGGACAGACGGACAGACGGAAGACGGACAGACGGACAGACGGACAGACGGACAGAGACAGACGGAGACGGACAGAGGACAGACGGGGACAGACGGACAGACGGACAGACGGACAGACGGACAGACACAGACGGAAGAACGGACAGAGGACAGACGGACAGACGACAGACAAGACAAGAAACAGACGGACAGACGGACAGACGGACAGACCAGACGGACAGGGACAGCGGACAGACGGACAGACGGACAGAGACGGACAGACGGACAGACGACAACGGAAGGACAGACGGACAGACGGACAGAGGACAAGGACAGACGGACAGACGGAAAGGGACAGACGGACAGACGGACAGACGGAAGACGGAAGACGGACAGACGGACAGACGGAAGACGGACAGACGGACAGACGGACAGACGGACAGACGGACAGACGGGCAGACGAAGACGGACAGACGGACAGGGACAGACGGACAGAGGACAGAGGACAGACGACAGAGACCGACGGACAGACGAGACTGATAGGGACGGACGGACAGACGGACAGACGGACAACGGACAGACGGACAGACGGATAGACGGACAGACAAGACGGACAGACGGACAGACGGACACGAACAGACGGACAGACGGACAGACGGACAGACGGACAGACGGACAGACGGACAGACGGACAGACGGACAGACGGACAGAAGGACAGAGACGGACAGACGGACAGACGGACAGACGGACAGACGGACAGACGGACAGACGACAGACGGACAGACGGACAGACGGACAGACGGAGACGGACGAGACGGACAGACGGACAGACGGACAGACGGACAGACGGACAGACGGACAGACGGACAGAGCGCAAGACGGACAGACGGACAGACTGTCAGACGGACAGACGGACAGAGACAGACGGACAGACGACAGACGGACAGACGAGACGAGACGGACAGACGGACAGACGGACAGACGGAGACGACAGACGGAAGACGGACGAGACAGACGGACAGACGACAGGACAGACGGACAGACGGACAGACGGACAGACGGACAGACCGACAGACGGACAGACGGACAGAACAGACGGACAGAGGACGGACAGACGGACAGACGGACAGACGGACAGACGGACAGACGGACAGACGGACAGACGGACAGACGGACAGACGGACAGACGGACAGACGGACAGACGGACAGACGGACAGACGGACAGACGGACAGACGGACAGACGGACAGACGGACAGACGGACAGACGGACAGAGACAGACGGACAGACGGACAGACGGACAGACGACAGACGGAAGACGGACAGACGGACAGACGGACAGACGGACAGACGGACAGACGGACAGACGGACAGACAGACGGACAGACGGACAGACGGACAGACGGACAGACGGACAGACGGACAGACGGACAGACGGACAGACGGACAGACGGACAGACGGACAGACGGACAGACGGAGGGACAGACGGACAGACGGACAGACGGACAGACGGACAGACGGACAGACGGACAGACGGACAGACGGACAGACGGACAGACGGACAGACGGACAGACGGACAGACGGACAGACGGACAGACGGACAGACGGACAGACGGACAGACGGACAGACGGACAGACGGACAGACGGACAGACGGACAGACGGACAGACGGACAGACGGACAGACGGACAGACGGACAGACGGACAGACGGACAGACGGACAGACGGACAGACGGACAGACGGACAGACGGACAGACCGACCGACGGACAGACGGGCAGACTGATAGGCTGACGGACGGACAGACGGACAGACGGACAGACGGACAGACGGACAGACGGATAGACGGACAGACGGACAGACGGACAGACGGACAGACGGACAGACGGACAGACGGACAGACGGACAGACGGACAGACGGACAGACGGACAGACGGACAGACGTACAGACGGACAGTCGGACGGACGGACGGACGGACGGACAGACGGACAGACGGACAGACGGGCAGACGGACAGACCGACAGACGGGACAGACGGACAGACGGACAGACGGGCAAACGGACAGACGGACAGACGGACAGACGGACAGGCGGACAGACGGACAGACGGACAGACGGACAGACGGACAGAAGGACAGACGGACAGACGGACAGACGGACAGACGGACAGACGGACAGTCGGACGAGACGACGGACGGACGACAGACGGACAGACGGACAGACGGACAGACGGGCAGAGGACAGACGGACAGACGGACAGACGGACAGACGGACAGACGGACAGACGGACAGACGGACAGACGGACAGACGGACAGACGGACAGACGGACAGACGGACAGACGGACAGAGGCGACGGACAGACGGCAGACGGACGATTTGGACGGGAAGACGGACAGACGGACAGACGGACAGGGATGCGACAGGACAGACGACAACGAATGACGGACAGAGTGCGATGACGCTGTCGAGTGCGCGTGTTCGAGCGTCATGACGTGTTGTGTCGTGCGTGTGCAGTAGCGTGCGGTGCGTGTGGGCGTGAGTGCGCATGTCGTGTGGTGTTCGTTTGTTGTACGAGTCTGTTTCTCGTGTCTGTGTCGTGTGTCCTGTACGTGCGTGTGCTGTCGTGTGTGTCGTGCGTGTGCTGTACGTGGCGTGTGCGTGTGCGTGACGTGGCATGTACAGTGTGCGTGTTCGTTTGTATTTGTCGAGTATGTGTTCATCTGTGTCTTGTGTGCGTGTGCCTGTACGTGCGTGGTTTGCGTGCTTGTACGTGTGCTCGTGTCGTGGGCGTGGTGCGTGACCGTTGCGTAGTGTGCGTGTTCGTTTGTATTTGTGCGAGTATGTGCATCTGAGTCTTCGAGTGCGTGTCGAGTGCCTGTACGTGCGTTTCGTGTGTTCCGTGTTCGTGCGTGCGTGCGTGAGCGTCTCGCGACGTGTGCGTGTGTTAGTGCGTGTGCGCATAAACGTGCGTGGAGTGGGTGGTGCGTGCGTTCTGTCGTTTCCGCATACGTGTGTCGTGCGTGCTGCGTGGCTAGCGTGCGTTGTGTGCGTGTACTGTGCGTGAGCGTGGCGTGCGTGTGTGTGGGTCGCGTGTCGTGCGTGCTGTGTTTGTGCGCGTGTGCGTGTCGTGTAGCGTGTGCGTTTGGTGCGTGCGTGTGTGCGTGCGTGCGTGTGTGCGTGCGTGCTGCGTGTGCTGTGCGTGTGTGTGCGTGTGCGTGTGCTTGTGCGTGGTGCGTGCGTGTGTGCGTGTGCGTGCGTGTGCGTGCGTGCGTGCGTGTGCGTGCTGGCGTGTGCTGTGCGTGTGCGTGTGGTGCGTGTGCGTGTTGTGCGTGCGGGTGCGTGCATGCATGTGAGTGTGTGTGCGTGCGTTTGCGCATGCGAGTCTGTGCGTGCAAGTGTATGCGTATGTGCGTGTTCGTGTGCGTGCGTGTGCGATTGTGTACGTGTGCATGTGCGTGTGCGTGTGTTTGTGCGTCTACGTATACGTGTGCGCGTGCGTGTGGGTGGGCGGGCGTACGTTCGTGTGCGTTTCCGCATGCGTGTGCGGTTGCATGTTCGTGTGCTTATGTGTCGTGTGCTTATGTGTCGTGTGCGTGTGCGTGCGTGGGTGCGTGTGCGTATGCTTGTGCATGTGCATGTTCAAGTGCGTGTGTGTGTGTGTGTGAGTTTGCGTTTACGTGTGCGTGTGTATGTCCGTGTGCGTATGCGTGTGCGGGTGCGTGTGTGCGAGTGTGTGTACGTGTGCGTATATCTGTGCGGGGGCGTGCTGTGGTGCAGATGTATGTGTGTGTGTGGTGTGTCGTGTGTGCGTGTCGTGGGTGTACGTGTGCGTGTGCGTGTATACGTGTGCGTGTGCATGTGCGTGTGCGTGTGCGTGTGCGTAGATGAGTGCGCATACGTGGGAGTGCGCGCTCGTGTGAGGATTGTTATGCGTGTGCGTGTGCGTGTGCGTGTGCGTGTGCGTGTGCATGTACGTATGCGTGTGCCGGAGCCTGTGCATGTAAGTGTTCGTGTGCGTTTGCATTTGTTCGAGTATGTTTGCATCTGCGTCTTTGTGTGCGTGTGCATGTGATTGCCTGTACGTGTGCGTGTGCGAACGCGCCTGCGTGTGCGTGTGCGCTTGCGTGTGTGTATGCGTGTGTTTGTGCGTGTGCATATATGTGTGCGGGTTGGAGTGGGTGGGCGTGTGCGTGTGCGGCTGCGTGTGCGTGTCCGCATTCGAATGCTTGTGCGTGTGCGTGTACGTGTACGTGATCGTGTGCGTGTGCGTGTGCGTGTGGCTGCTCCTGTGCGTAGATGTATGCGCGTGCGTGTGGGAGGGCGAGGCGGCCTCATGTGCAGATTTGTATGCGTGTGTGAGTGCGTGTGCGTGTGCGTGTGCGTGTGCGTGTGCGTGTGCGTGTGTTGCGTGTCGTGCGTGTGCGTGCGTGTGCGTGTGCGTGTCGTGCGTGTGCGTGTGCGTGCTGCGTGTGCGTGTGCGTTTGCGTGTGCGAGGCGTGTCGTGTCAATGTGCGTGTTGCGTTTGTGCGATAGTATGGTGTGCTGTGCTGGGATTGTGTGTGCGTGTGCGTGCGTGTACGTGACGTGTGTGCGTGCTGTGCTCGCGTGCGTGTGCGAGTGCGTCTGCTTGTGCGTGTGCGTATTCTAATGCGTGTGCGTGTGCGTGTGCGTGTACGTGAGCGTGTGCGTGCGTGCGTGCGTGTGCATGTGCTGTCGCTAGTCGTGTGCGTATGCGTGTGCGGTGCGTGTGCGTAGTGCGTGTTCGCGTTCGTGTACGTGTGCGTGTGCGTATGCGTGTGCTAGTGTTTGTGCGTGTGCGTGTGCGTTTGCGTGTCTTCGTGTTGCGTGTGTGTGGTGCGTAGTGCGCTTGTGTTGTACGCGTGATCGTATGCGTGTGCGACGTGAGTGTGCGAGTACGTGGCGTGTGGCGTGCGTGCGTGTCGTAGATGTGTGCGCGTGTGGGGGGTGGTGCGAGTGCGTTCGCTTCGTGTAGATGGATTCGTGTGCGTGTCGTGTGTATGCGTATGTCTGTGCGGCGTTGCGTGTTTGCGTGTGCGTGTTCGCGTTCGTGTGACGTGTGCGTATGCGTTGCGTGTGTGCAGTGTTTGTGCTTGTGTGCGTGCGTGTTGCGTGTTCGTGTGCGTGTGTGGGTGCGTGTGCGCGTTCTGTGTGTAGCGTTGTATCGTGTGCGTGTGGAGCGTGCGTGTGCGGTCGTGTGTGCATGTGCTGTGTGTGTCGTGTACGTGACGTATGCGGTGCGTGGTGGTGGGCGTGTGCGCGTGCGTGTGAGGATTCGTGCGTGTGCGCGTGTGCTGTGTGTGCGTGTGTGCGTGTGCGTGCGTGCGTGTGCGTGTCGTGCGTGTGCGTGCTGTGTATGCGGTGCGTGTACGTGTGCGTGCGTGATGCGTTGGTGTGTGTGCGTGTGTGTTCGTGTGCGTGTGTGTACAAGTGCGTCTTCGTGTACGTGTGCTATGTATGTGCGTGGTACGTGCGTGTGCGAGTACGTGTGCGTGTGCGTGCGTGTCGTGTGCGTGGTGCGTAAATGCATGCGCGTGTGCGTGGGTGGGACGTGAGTGCGCGTGCGTGCGAGTTGCGTATGCGTGTGCGTGGTCGTGTGCGTATGTGCGGGTGCGTGTGCGTGGTGCAGTGTTCGCGTTCGTGTACGTGTGCGTGTGCGTATGCGTGCTAGTGTTTGTGCGTGTCGTGCGTTTGCGTGTTCGTGTGCGTGTGGTGTACAGTGCGCATTCTGTGTACGCGTATACGTGTGCGTGTGGACGTGCGTGTCGAGTCGTGCGTGTGCTGTGCGTGGCAGATGTATGCGGTGGTGGGTGGGTGCGGTCGTGTGGGATTCGTATGCGTGTGCGTGTGTGTATGCGTATGTCTGTGCGGGTGCGTGTGCTTGTGCGTGTGCGTGTTCGCGTTCGTGTACGTGTGCGTGTGCGTATGCGTGTGCTAGTGTTTGTGCGTGTGCGTGTGCGTTTGCGTGTTCGTGTGCGTGTGTGTGTGTACAAGTCGCGCATTCTGTGTGTACGCGTGATACTGTGCGTGTGGACGTGCGTGTACGTGTGCGTGTGCTGTGCGTGGCGTGGCGTAGATGTATGCGCGTGGTGTGGGCGTGTGCGCGTCGTGTGAGGATTCGTGTCGTGCGTGTGTGTGTGTGGTTGTGTGTTGTGTAGTGTGCTGTACGTGCGTGTCTGTGCGTGTCGTGTATGTGGTGCGTGTGCGTGCGTGTGCGTGTGCTAGTGTTTGTGCGTGTGCGTGTTCGTGTGCGTGTGTGTGTACAAGTGCGCATTCGTGTGTGTACGCGTGTATACGTATTCGTGTGGACGTGAGTGTGCGAGTACGTGTGCGTGTGCATGTGCGTGTGCGTGTGCGTGTGCGTAAATGCATGCGCGTGGTTGGGGGTGCGAGTGCGCGCTCGTGTGAGGATTCGTATGCGTGTGCGTGTGTGTGTGCGTATGTCTGTGCGGGTGCGTGTGCTTGTGCGTGTGCGTGTTCGCGTTCGTGTACGTGTGCGTGTGCGTATGCGTGTGCTGAGTTTGTGCGTGCGTGCGTTTGCGTGTTCGTGTGCGTGTGTGGTAGTGCGCATTCTTGTGTGTACGCGTGTATCGTGGTGTGGACGTCGTGCGAGTACGTGTGCGTGTGCATGTGCGTGTGCGTGTGCGTAGATGTATGCGGTGGGTGGGGTGGGCGAGTGCGCCTCGTGTGAGGATTCGTATGCGTGCGTGTGCGTGTGTGTGCGTTGTGTGTGCGTGTGCGTGTCTTGTGCGTGTGGTTGCTGTAGTGTGTCGTGCGTGTGCGTGCTGTGGTGCGGTGCGTGTGCGTTTGCGTTCGGGCGTGTGTGTAAGTGTTTGCATTTGTGTAGTATGTGTGATGCGTGTGCGTGTGGTCTTCGTCGTTTGCGTGTTTCGCGTGGTGGTGCGTTTGTGTCGTGTGGATTCTAATGCGTGTCGTGTGTGTGTGGTGGTGTGTGTATTTGTGTGTGTGTGCGTGTCTGTGCGTGCTGTGTGATGTTGCGTTCGTCGTGGTGTGCGTTGCTGAGTGTTTGTGCGTGTGCGTTTCGTGTGGCGTGTGTGTGTACAAGGCGCATTGTGTGTACGCGTATACGTATCGTGTGGACGTGAGTGTGCGAGTACGTGGTGCTGTCGTGCGTGTGCGTAGATGTGCGCGTGGTGGGCGACGCGTCGTGTGAGGATTCGTATGCGTGTGGTGTATGCGTATGTCTGTGCGGGTGCGTGTGCTTGTGCGTTCGTGTCGTCGTACGTGTGCGTGCGTTGCGTGTGTGCGTGTGCGTGCGTTTGCGTGTTCGTGTGCGTGTGTGTGCGGCGCATTCTGTGTACGCGTATACGTGCGTGTGGACGTGGTGCGAGTACGTGTGCGTGTGCATGTGCGTGTGCGTGTGCGTAGATGTATGCGCGTGCGTGGGGGTGGGCGAGTGCGCTCTCGTGTGAGGATTCGTATGCGTGTGTGTGTGTGTGTGTGTATGTGTGTGCGATGTGTGGTGTGCGTAGTGGCGTGTCCTTGTGCGTGGTGTGCATGTATGTGTGCGTGTGCGTGTGCGTGTGCTGCTGTGCGTGTCGTGTGCGTGGCGTGGCGTGCGTGGTGTACGTGTGTTTGAATTTGTGCGAGTATGTCTGCGTCTGGGTCTTTGTGAATATGCTCGTTTGCATATTCGTGTGTGTTCGTGTGCGTATACGCGTGCGCGTGCATGTGGATGTGCCAGTGTTCGTGCTTGTTCATTCCCGTGTGCTATCCATCTTTATTGTTGCTCAAATTATATTATACTTACGTTATTAAATCTTCTGCCACTGTTTGTGCATGTGCGTGAGTGTGTGTGTGTGTGTGTGTGTGTGTGTGTGTGTGTGTGTGTGTGTGTGTGTGTGTGTGTGTGTGTGTTTGCGCGCGCTTGTATGTGTGGGTGTGTGTGTGTGGCATGTGAATGACGTATAAGTCTGAATATGCTTGTGCGTATGCGTGTGAGTCTGCGTGCGCGTGCTGCCTCTGCTTTTGTATGTGGGTGTGAGTGTGGATGTGTGTGTGCGTTAGCGTTCCAGCGTGCATGTGCGTGAGCTTGACCGTGCGCGTGAAGTTGCGTGAGTGCTTGTACGCTTGCGTATGCGTAATTCAGGATTTCGCTTTTTCTTTGGGGTGTGTCCGCGCGTCTCTATGCGGGCGTGTGAGTGTGACGTTGCGTGTGCGTGATCATGTTGGCGTTTGGGTGCTGATGAGTTCATGAATGCGGTGTAGTGGTGGTAGAATTTTTTATTACAATTCGATGTTAAATAAGCTTTTCGTTTTTCTAGTTTTATAATGTTTCAAAGCGTTTTTTCTTCGACCAAGGTGTGTTTTGCAAAATGCTTGCTCCATTTACATCTAAGAAAAGGTCTATTTGAGGTTTTTGTCAGATTTTATATTTCGTTTTTTTTTTAATAATTTAGAAAAACGTACATATTGGAGAAACTTGTTATAGTCGGTAAGTTGTATACGGTAATACCAATTTTTTCTGGTATTGTTTTCCATATTATTCTGCTAATAATCCACTTGACGTAATAATCGCATAAGTTCAAATCCCCACATTTTACAGGGGAAACAAGTTACTCATGTTATATTAGATTTATGTTTTTAAATCTCCTGTCTGTATTTATGCATGTGTACCTGGGGGTGCGTGCGTGCGTGTATGTTCGTGTACGTGTGCGTGTTCGTGTGTGCATTAGCATGCATGCGCGATGCAGACTATGGCGGCAGAGGAATTCCTTCATCTTTTTTTCAATGTATGAATAACGATCAACTTCATAGCAAAACGTGAAAGCATATTGTTCAGAGATGATTCAATTTTTCATAAATTTTGTGTGTAAACCAAATAAACAAAATCTAATTTCAACCGTATTTATAAGAGCAAGCGGTTTTAGAATTTCTTTATAAGAGCAAGCGGTTTTAGAATTTCTTACAAGTTAGCATCTGTAAGTCAGTTGTTGTGTTTACAACGTTGCTTATTACAGATTTTACTGGTAAACATGTCTTCCTTTTTTGAAGAAAAGTTCATTCCATAACGACTTTTTTATTCTGTCTTAGGTACTATGTTATATTCCTTCAAGTATTACGTCCAGAAGGTAATGTCTACTTTACAAATTAAGAAAAAGTAACATTGCAATATTGGCATTGAAATAAAATAATATCCTGCCATTTATTCATTATTATTTCCAGGGACAATATTAAGAAAGGTACCTATAACACTAAACCAGATCAGTGTGTTTGATTACCACATCAATACGATCAAACTAAGGTCATTGATTAACGTAAGAATTAGATCAGTATTCACTTTCAAAAATCAAGTTGTTGCCCACAAACCGTTACGATACTCGTGTTTTAATATGACGTGACACTTTACGCAGTTGTATAAAGATCTGTAGATTATAGAAATAACGTAAGTATAAATTTCTCCCACATACGACCGAGAATTCAAGTGTATTATCATTATATTTATTCGTACCTCTTTCAACTCTGAAGTGTATCACAAAATGCCGTAGGTTTTAATAAATATCAAGGGTGTGTATGTAATTTTATAACTTAGAGGAATATGAATAAAGAAATCCGTTATTTTTAATAACTACACATGTTACCTTTTCAATTACACGCTTTTGCTTATTTCTCTATTTTTATTTTTTTTTGTAGAGGTGAAAGTTTAATTTAGTCTTTGCAATTACATCAGTTACTTTCTGTAGTTATGGAATTAAACGCGTTCAGGGAAAATATACCTAAATATCGTATAGAAGTTATTTATAACACCTTGAAACAATTTTTTAAATTGTTTAATTTGAGACGTCAGTTTTTTTCACACAGACACGTAACCATTTGCATACTTGACAGCCTTGGTTTTATACATAATACCACTGAGATTTTCAAAACTACTTTGGTTGAATAAATTACTTAAATAACTTCCTTAATATGCTATGTGATACATTGAACCATCATTGTGTTTTATCTATATCACAATCGGAGTCAATATTGATTCATCTGCAAAGTATTATATTTAATAGAATTTACGGTTTATAATGTCGGGAAACCAAGTGAGCCTAGATGAAGTTTTAAAGGAAATCGGAAATTTCGGAAAATATCAACGTAAAGTTATATTTTTAATTTGTTTTGCTGGTATATTTATAAACTTTCCTTCAGTTCTATGGATGTTTGAAGCTAAGCAATTAAATTACAGGTAACAATTACCATACGTATCAACGCAAAATGTTGTACATAAGTTTACAGATGTGAGATAAGTGGATGTGAAACAGATCCCGCGCAATACAAACCTTCTTGGTGGATGGAAGCAATTCCTTCGGTAAATAATGAACCATCAAAGTGTGAAAAATACAAACTGTTGAATGGTACTTATCCACCAGAAAGATGTACTTTTAATAAAACTTATGTTGAATCTTGCAATACATACATTTACGAAACAACCAGAACAACCATTATACGTGATGTAAGTTATAGTTAAAAATATAATTGACACTTTGTAAGTAAATTTGCAGTTTGATATTCACTGCAATGAAAACGTTTGGAAAGTAACTCTAGTTGGGACAATGAACAGTATGGGACTGTTTGTAGGATTGCCAATTGGTGGAATTTTATCTGACAGGTTAGTAGATATTAACAACTGATTTAACCCTCGAGCGCGCGCAATAGAATCGTTACGCGAGGGCGCGTAATGTATCTGGGAGATACATTGTTTTTTAGGGGTTTAAGGAAGGAAATGACACAGTTTTTGTTCTTTTTTTTTTTTACTAGCAACTTGGAAAACGTACAAATTTCAGATCAAACTTACATATGTGTCCTCGTAAAACACTTAACTCGTAGAACATAATACGGTGAAGTGAAACATTAAAGAATTAAAAAAAGGGAGTATAAAATTTAAACAAATACAAAACATAAATACGCAGTTAGTTTAAATTTTGCCAGGATCATCGCAAACCATTTGGAAATGTTATAAACACAAGCGCTTTTTGCATATTTTGCAAGCATATTTAGTCAGGCGCGTTATTTTGTTGTGTTTGCAAGTGTCACATCTTTTCCTTTTTTGATCATCAACTTCTAAAGCAGGTGCTGTATTTGTCTTTCTGTTTGGTGGATTTGTGCTGAGCCGTTCTGAGGTCTGATTAATTTTTTCTTGAAGTACAGCAGGAATTCCTCTGGTATTACTCTTTCTGTTTTGCAGATGTTCTTTTATTAGTTCCTCGCCCAATTTTTTGAGAAAAACCCTTCGTTTGTCCATTTTTTTTAGTATTATTTTAGCATTTATTCCAGCCATGTTTAGAACGGAATAAAAGACGACCATTGGCCATCGCCTGGTATTGCGTGAAACACTGTACGTTTCGCACAATTCATAGTTTGTGTCAACAGCTCCTTTCGTGCGATTATAATAGGTTACCATTTCTCGTGTCGCGATCATCAAACCGTAAACATTTTAGCGAAAATAAAAATCTTTTTCTGCTCATTGTATTTCCAAATATTTCTACTCCGTGTCCAGTAGTATCAAATAAATCTAAAGTATTCAAACGGTGGGCTCGTAATTGGCCGGAAAGATAAAGAAGCCCTATGAGTGCTTTTATTTCAGAAACAGGAGTAGGACGTGCATCTCTTTCACGTGAAAATTTCACCCTTTCTTGGTCAATAAATTGATTTGTGTATTGCACAAGTATATCAATCATGTTATCACTTACAAAACATTGCCATGCTTCCATCGGCGTTTTTGCTGTCCTAACTAAACCGTTAACTTGGCCAAGATTCTTGTTGATTATGTTGTGAAACCCTGTTTTTTTTTATATGGTGTTTTTTTTTCCATTTGTATAAGTCGACGTTAACTTTTCTTTTTTTTGGTGATGGTAAAAAAAAAACTTCGTCGTTATCTGACTCGTCGCCGATGTCCATATTTTGTTCCGACTCCGAATCGCTGCCCCTAGTCTCAAAAACGCCTTCAGCAACAACATCTTCGTCACTTGCAATTGATTCGACTTCATCATTTTCGTCGTCGGAATCAAACAGGTACTTATGAAGTTCTTCTACGTCATTGGCATTGTTCAAGTTGTATGATTGCTTTGAGAGTGACATGATCCTAAAACAAATTTTTATTTGCTAACCTCAGATTTTACACATTTATCTCGTTTTATTTGAAAATATCACAATTTAACTCTTGTTATACTAATTTCACACGAAAATTAAGATTAAAAATAAATAATTATAGATCAACAATTACGTAAAATCTCTGTTTTGCAAATTATAAAATAGATTAAAATACTTACTTGAGAACGCGCAACGTATCTAGTAGATACAAAATATGGCTGCTAGCTAAACTAATTAATGAAAAAGTTGCACACTCACTGACCATATTCAGGTCACTGTTTTAGGACGGTACCTAAGCATCGGGCCCAAAACACCCGATAACAACGCGATTATTAACGAAAAGTTACGAGGCCCGTATCTCACAGATATTGCGAGCGCTCGAGTGTTAAATATGGTATCTTATTATTCGATATTTGATTGCTATGACAACAAATATCATAGTGTGTGAGTTAAATTTAACCTATTTCTTAAACTTTCATTATTGATTTCTTTATTATCTTTTTATCGCCGGAAAATGTGTTTCTAGCTATTCGGCACTTTGCATTTAGATGCTGCTGTAAATTAAAACATTTTATGAATTAAAATTACCCATATCTACCTTAGTAAAGTCAACCTGTTTACAGCACCTATTGAGTTAGACTCTGACTTGGATCACTGAGTAAAAAATGCCCTTGCCTGTTTTAGTCAAGATAAAACAAGTTCAATAATGGAATACTATTTAAATTCATTCTTCACCGTAAATGATTAAATTACTATGTACATGAGTGTCATAATTTTTTTAAAGTTAGGTCATTTATATACTGCTACCTTTTTATATGGTGAATGTATTTGTTACACGAATGCCACTAATAGCTCATAAAAAAATCTAAAAACCTACTCGTTAAACTAAATCGCGCCAAATCACTTTTCCTTACTTAACGAATCTCTCTGTTCTGTCCTCGTCTGGCAAACCTTCGCACGCTACCTTACCATAATTGATAAAGTATATTTATAC
>JARFJB010000934.1:0-30000 GCA_036346205.1 Vesta saturnalis | reverse complement strand
CTGTGTCCGTATCTGTTCGTGCCTGTGTGCTCGTACACGCACACGCACACGAACACGAACACGCACACGCACACGCACACGCACACGCCCACTCACATGTACACGCACACGCACACGCACACGCACTCGCACACGCACACGCACACGCACACGCACACGCACATGTACACACGCACACACACGTACTCGCACACGCACATGCACACGCACACGTACACGCACACGCACACGCACACGCACACTCACACGCGCGCGCACACGCACACGCACACGCACACGCCCACTCACACGTACACGCACACTGTAACGGGCCAATTCTTGTCTGTTGCCTTAATTTAAATTTAGAACTTTTGCATTATTTTCGATAAGTATATTTGCATCACCTTAGTATTTTTAAGCATTTCCTTTTTTCGTTCAATAATTAAATTTTTATATCGCAATATTTTCTTTTCAGTCTACATAATTACGAGCGTCCCTGTGTATATTTTAGACATTCAGTTTTAGTTCTATGCGCAGCGTAAGTTGAGCATGTTCGATGCATTTTCCGTTTATCACGTCGTGTCTTTAACACGTTACCTTTTTTAAGTTTTGCTTCCCTTTTATAGGGTATGTAAAGGCGTTTAATTACATTTTCTATATATTATATTTAATAGGGAATTAGAATCAGGAACAAAGGTAGGAACAAGGAAACCGTTTATCGTCAAGAAAAAGCGTTTATTGTGGTAAATTTACGTATCATTGCCTGGCGTGGGTATGACGTCATGAACAGTTACTTTGTTAAAATGACAGATTAATGCAATGTCATCTTTATGAAGCTAAATGGAGATACCTTTGTTTTGCATAAATCACATACTGTTATACATATTCTGCGTTCTTCGTTCGAATCTGCGTTCATTATATCGTTCAGTTGTTGTAGGGTCAACAACATTTGGTGCTAATATTTGAATGTTACCAAATGCTACAGTACGTCTATTTTTTTATGTTAAAGACATAGGAAAGTTATAGTGCCTTCCCTTATGTTTATGTTCCGTTATTTGTAAGTTAATTACCAATGGAAGTTACCTTTATATTATCGTATATTTTGTCTTGGAATTGGAAATGAAAATTCTCAAGCTACAGTTCGTTTAAGACGAGATTAAACTATTTGTTTTGTACAAGTAAGTACTTATCCTTTTAGTGCAGTTAAGTAAATAACAAATCGGTTTGTGTTATTTTGATACGGTTAAAAGAAAGAAACAGTTAGTCCTGTTCCTGAAATAAAAACATTTGAGTTCATAACCTATCACAACTGTAATTTGTTGACATTGGTCAATATACGTTTCATTATTGAATACCTACATGTTGAATAGATTGCATTTTGAATTCTAAGTATACAAAGATTGTACGTTTATCTACTGTGTTTAATTTAGTGATTTTAAGATTGTAAGGTAGTACAAGAAGTATCGTTTTAGTTATTTTATTCTGATATTAATCAGACATTTTGCTTTATTAAATATACATATAAATACAGATGTTTAGTGCTTATTCAGATTACCTATTATGTTCTGAGATACAACCTTTCTCAATTTTTGTTGTATTTTATTAATTAAACCTAGAAATTGAGTGGTGCCCAATTAAACAAATGCTAATACTGATTATATCTATGAAAATATCTCTGCTTTCCTCACACCTGATGAACGAGTTTTCATATTCAGTAAGTTTTATAAGTTTGTACCTCGCTGAGCTAGACCGTGGTGCGATTTACCTTTATAATATAACAACACAATTTTCTATTTTTCTTTTATTTGTTATAACTCACACGCACACGCACACGCACACGCAAACGCACACGCACACGCACGTACACGCACACGCACACGCACACGCACACGCACAAGCACACGCACGCGCACACGCACACGCACGTACACGCACACGCACTGCACACGCACACGCACATGCACACGCATACGTACTCGCACACGCTCGCGCACGCACACGCGGACACGCACGTAGACGCACACGCACTCGCACAGGCACACACGCACACGCACACACTCACGCACTTGCACACGCGTACGCACACGCACACACACACGTACACGTACTCGCACACGCACACACACGCACGCACGCGCACCCACACGCGCACGCAGACGCACACGCACACGCACACGCACACGCGCACGCTCACGCACACGCACGCGCACGCGCGACACGACACGCGCACGCACACGCGCACTACGCACACGCACACGCAGCGCACACGCACATCACACGCAACGCACCGCACACGCACACGCACACGCAAACGCACACGCACACGCACACGCACGTACACGCACACGCACACGCACACGCACATGCACACGCACACGTACTCGCACACGCTCGCGCACGCACACACGCACACGCGGACACGCACGTAGACGCACACGCACTCGACAGCCACACGCACACGCACACTCACGCACATGCACACGCATACGCACACGCACACGCACACGTACCGCACACGCACACACACACGCAACGCACGACGCACGCACACGCGCACGCACACGCACACGCACACCGCACACGCACACGCACACGCACACGACGACACGCACACGCACACGCACACAGCGCACGCACACGCACACGCACACGACGCCACGCACCGCACACGCACACGCACACGCCACACGCACACGCGCACACGCGCACGCACACGTACACGCACACGCACACGCACACGTACACGCTCACGCACACGCACACGCACACGCACATGCACACGCACACGCACACGTACTCGCACACGCACGCGCACGCACACACGCACACGCGCGGACGCAAGTAGACGCACAAGCACTCGCACAGGCAAACACACACGCACACACTCACGCACATGCACGCGCATACACACACGCACACGTACTCGCACACGCACACACACGCACTCACGCGCACCCACACGCACACCCACATGCGCAAGGACACACGCACTCGCACACGTATGCGCACACGCACATATTCGCACGCACGTACGCGGACACGCACGCGCGCGCGCGCATGCACTTCTGGGCCTATCATGACAGGACGTTGTAAAATGAACTAATAGACCGATTTAGCGTTAGTTAGAACAAAGTCGATTGCATAACCTTGTGTACCTACACATGTGTATTTGGTATAACATTACTTTTATGCAGTATTGGTTTAAAGTAGAAAGGTGCATGGAATTTGAGATTAAATTAATACGAGGAATGATGAGTTTTGTATTTATTTTTTAAATTTTTGTAGGATATAATAGTAAACAGAAATTTCAATTATGTCTAATTTTAGATTTGGAAGGAAGACAATTTTGATCGTGGCTGTGACTTTGGGTTCTATAGCGGGATTGGTTCGTTCATTTAGCAAATCGTACATTTTATTCATTATTATGCAGTTTCTGGATTCAGCTTTTCGAGCAGTTTCCTATCCTGCGTCTATTACTATAGGTAAGTATTAATTAAGGTATATAATCTATAATAATTTAATTTAATGTACTCAAGCAATTCATTTACAAAGTAATTTTTATTTTACGATTTTAAAGGAGGTAGTGTTACTTTTATGGTTTTCTGAACGTATGTAGTAAATTTTTAGTGTATGACAGTATCGTTTTGATTGGAATTTGATTAAACTCACAGTCCGCTAGAACTAGTAAATTAATTCGATAATCTACCTTCTAAAGTAGAAACGTTTAATGGAACTAACACATTTTAGACACATTTAGTTAAGAAATATAGAGTCAAATGAGAATATACTTTAGTACGTACAGCTAATACCGTAAATAATAGCTCTACGGCGCATATATATCGATTAAGATTTTATTGTTAATGTTAGAAAGTTAACTACTCGCATACAGTACTTTACGTATATACAGGAGACATTAAACTAATGGAACACTGTATATTATTGCATTTTTGAATTCTTCTCACTTCTTCTACTCCTACAGTGTTTTAGAAATTAAAACCATTTTACACGCTTTTATTTAACTCAAAGTGTTTGCATGCTGTATGCGTCTAAATTTGTAATCGATTTTTCGATTTGACTAGAAACTCTCCAGAATTATGTATTTCTGATGACAATACAATCTTTAACATCAAGTTAAGCAACATTAGGCGCGGTCAGTACATGGATGGGTGGCCGCTTGCGAACACCGCGTGCTGTTGCCTTTTTTTTGTTGATTTAAATATTTGACTGAAAAGTAAAAAATAATACTATGAAAAAAGGAATTTTTAAAAAAGCACCAAAATGTGATCAAAAATCTTTACCACTAAAAATAAAATCGTGCGGCGCTCATATTATAAGCATATGACGCGTGTGTGGTGCGTGTGCGTGTTGCGTGTGCGTGCGTGCGTGTCGTGTGCGTGTTGCGTGTGGTGTGCGTGTGTGCGTGCGTGTGCGTGTGCGGTGTTGCGTGCTGCAGTGTTACGTGATGTGAATAGGGAATGTGAGTGTGAGTATGCGTGCGTGTGTCTGTGTGTGTGAATGGATGTATGTTAATATCCACGATAACTCTTGAACAAACACACGTGTATACTTAAAATTTTGTGTATTGCCACAAATTCAGCGGCGGAGGGGAGGGGGTTATCGGGGGTGTGCTTCTTTTTTATGAAACATTGCTGAAACAGCTATATATTTCGAAGATATAATAATACCTATATGTAGACCTTGGTCAAATGGATTAGTTATATCGTATTCAAGTTTTTGATACGACGCGTAGTATGGCGGCAAAAAAATTCCTAGCGTAGAATTTAAGTGTTAGTTCAAATTTTTTCAATATCTGAATAATGATTAACGTTATAAGATAAAGTGTTTAAAGAAACTTTAATTTTACATAACTTTTGTTTATAAAGTCTCTTAATGTAAAGCGGAATAAGTGCAAAAATTAAATAAATGTGATGAAAAATGCTTAAATTGTATTATCAATATTTTTATAGCGACTTTGGAATTTTTTTAAGCTAGCATCTAAATGTCGATTAACCTCTGTCTGACATCAAGTTTTACACGTCCCTTCGACATATATTATTGTTTCGTTTTTACAATGTTACCAATTTTCGTAATGAATTATGAAAAGGTTGCATAATTATTCGAAAAGTTTTTATTAAAAGTATTTCATTTCTTTTAGTTCCCATTTTGTAGGTTGGAAGGTCATGTGTTGTTCCACACCAGATATTACACGCTTTTATTTAACTCACATTGTTTGTATATTGTTGTTGTATGTGTGAAAATTTGTAATCGATTTTTCGACCAATCGACTTGAAACTCTCCAAAATTATGTATTCTCGATGACAATACAATCTTTTAGCATTTAAGGTACATAAAATGGCTTAATTAAACTAAATTAACTAAATATCTTTCATATGAGGATATAATTGAACGACATTTTAGAAATACAACGTCCATACCACGTTGAAAGCACCGTTCTCGTCCGATCCGAAGTGAAGCAACGTCTGGTAGTCAGTAGCAATATTAAATATTGTAATTATTAAGATTATTGCATTTCTTTCAATTTACACTTTGCAGATTGGAAGGTCATGTTGATATTTTAGTTTTGTGTGTAACACATCTTTGCAATTTCTATCTTATATACAGGGTAGGTTAAAACACGATACTCCAAATTGCTTAATTTCGAATGGAGTCAACGAAACCAAAGCAATTGAGATGAATTAAGTAAATTTTTACAATTAAACATTAAATGATAATACCTCAAATATCGAAGTTTATTGTAATTGCGAATTTATGACATGTTTCGGTTACTACTCGTAAGACGAACCAAGAAGAAACTTACGAGAGCTACAAACACATACATACATACATTGATAGTATAACTTAAGTTTAAGGCTTAACTGTAGCATTATAATTCTTATTGAAAAACCAACTATTTTTAAAAATAAACAGAATTGATGAAACTCTAATCTTTTATGCACTTGTGAGACATCACTAAACTGGATATATTGCGCTCTTTCCAAAAATCGAAAAATCCAATATGGCGGCCATAAGAAAAATGAAAGTTGAGGCAGATTGTGGGATAACAAAAGACGATTGTGACATGTCATACACGCCATCTTATTCGTCTTAAAAAATTGTCCCAATAATCTCACATTGTGACAGCTGTCAAATTAACCATTTCGGATTTACTGGCGAAAAACGAAATCCGCCATTTTCGGTTTTTCTCCTATATTTTCAAAACCAATTGACCGATCGTAAATCTGAAACTGGATATCGAATGGTCTAAGCTTCCTCTAAAACTTTCCCCACCTAACCTTTGTCGTAAGTATAACAGGAGCCGAGATCACTTTATAGAGAAGCGAATTTGGGACACATTGTACATATATATATATATATATATATATATATATATATATATATAT
Organism: Vesta saturnalis; assembly: GCA_036346205.1. Classification (NCBI taxonomy): domain Eukaryota; kingdom Metazoa; phylum Arthropoda; class Insecta; order Coleoptera; family Lampyridae; genus Vesta; species Vesta saturnalis. The sequence continues at coordinate 23,620 of JARFJB010000934.1, read as the reverse complement.
ATATATATATATATATATATATATATATATAATACGCGACGTTTTGTAAGCGATGCTAGCTAGGTCATCCAATATATTACACCACCTATTAATGTCATGATCGCAATTTTCCGGATTATACAGAGAAACAATACTTTAGTCATTAACGCGACTACCACTCCGCGAAAGTTGTCCCTGCATGGTCGAAAGTGTATGCTAAACGGTTTCCGCTATTGAAGAACTTGAAGATCCGATTGGGCTTTGTTCGCGATGCGAAAGCATTGCTCCTTCATCACCCGATGAAGACGACCTGGACAGGATGCGAACCCGTCGACGATTTGGTACCATACTCTTTGAATTCATTATTTTATATTACATTTTATAGTATGAAGTAAACCGCACGAAAATTTGCCTGGAACTGCACATCAAATAGTAGAGTGGCAACGGTCAGAGGTAGAGGTGGAATTAAGGAATTTGGGTATTAATGATTCGCGCGAGAAGTGTTTCTCACGGGTGTCATTGCAAAACTTGGTTCTCAGCACATATCGATAGCTTAGTCATTCCGTTGGCAATGAGCTGTTTTAGGCAAAGCATCAGAACATTTGATATTTTCTTTGTTGGTGACTTAGTTAACTATCGATTTCAAAAAAACACAAAGAAGTTTACACAGACTGTCGCTAATCAATAAAATATACTAGTGAAAGGCACACGAGCATCTGGACCCCACACCTGAACTGCAGGAACGCTTTTTTTTACAAACAAATGCGAATGTATATTTAAATTATAATTGCGACAAATATTATCTAAACTTACCTTCGATATCGATCCATTAACAATGGACTCGTATATTCAGGAGCTTTGTGCGGATAGCATTCGGGAGGTAATGGGTTCGATTCCCTTTACCTTCTACTTTGTAAGCGGTTTTCAGAGTTTTCTCATCCTACACATGTAGAGGCATGGTCATTGTATATGCACACCATGTGCGGTGCTTAAGGAATTCTGGGTAGTATTTTTTCAGAACCCTAACTTGTTCATTCGGATCCTATCCTGACCACACCATCTTATCTCACCATGCATACATACGTAATGTATGTATGCTGAATCCATGATTGGGAGCTGAAGGAGCTAAATCTATATGCTCCTTGGGAGGGAATGAAATACTTGCATTTTTTCTTTTTTTTCGGTAGAATGGGGAGACAGCAAAGGCCGGTCATCTCGATCATTTAAGTGCATGCTACACTGTCACTGCTCACCGGGAGGCAAGCGCCCTGGGTTTGTCTGGTACATCCTTCGTCGTCCGCAGCAATAATTGTGTCTGGGGGCTATCCAGAAGAGAGCGCCCTTCAACGGTGCGCGGTCACTAGCCGCCACCCTGTCATGAGCCCATTCTTATTAACTGTTAAACATTAACTGGTACAATAAAGGCTCAGGAACATATCCGGATATCAGCCGGGGTTTTTACAAAATTGCAACAACTCCTAACAAATACGACAATAAATAGGTAGTTAGCAAACAATATAAAACGTATTCACTTCAGTAAACACTCTCAACATTTTAAAATAAACACAATGTAAGAACTCTAGATCACCCTTGTCCAATGTCTACTGCACCACTGATGTTATTCTAGACCGCCCTCAATATAACCCACGCTTTCTTTTTGAATTATAACGGGTCGGCTAGATATTAAGCTTTTGTTAAATAAGGGTGTCAATCATAATGGTCTTTTTGTACTTAGCACTCACAATTTAAAATATTGATCTTAAATAAATTATTGTACAATAAATATTGTAGCGTAAATAAAAAATCTCTCAGCGCTGTAATAGGCTATGAGAAATCACACGTCATTTGATCAATTTCGAGCTTTTTGCTAGTTTTTTGTGCCGATTGTGATGTAATACTTTTGAATGACATATTGTTTCCGGTGTTCATTAAAAAATTTGGTTGATTATAATATTCAAGACAATAGGCAGTCAACCGATTCAATAATCAAACGTAGGAGGTGCACATGTTTAAATTTGCTATCCATAAAGTCCAAAGAAATTTTATAAGATATGAACTCATCTTATACCGTAATTTGGAAGTTGTCTTAAATCTTTAAATTGGTGTGAAATTATAGTTGAAAGTAAGAATTTAATAAATGTTGAACCGTTTCTACCGTATGCAAATGTAAACATTGGTAACAGTTATCGATCCTAATAAATAATATCTTTCAAAGTTGTTGAGATGTTGAAACAAACTTTAGATGAAGTTTGAAAAGTGAAAACGCATAACATAAACTGCTATTAATATAACAGTTTGATAAACGTATAAAGCCAACTATGGAATACAAATTAAGTAAAGAATAACTAGATCCTTAATAAATTAAATATTATAAACTGCCTCGAAGATGGAAATCAGAACACCTTTAACGGACGAAGGTCTGACAGTGAAAAATGTCATATCAAAAAGCAAATTTAACAAAGTTTAATCAAATGTGAGTAAATGTAAAGTTAATTGAAAACTTTAATTTGAAATTGATATAGCATCACAAAGAAACTTAACATCAACTTAAAATCTGACAGTTTTATTAAGTAAGTATATTGTGTTATTTATTACAGTGAAAACATAATGTAGTACTGTTTCATACAATTTATTATTAGATTTTAATTAGTGCTGTGAGTAATTTAATGATAATTGGTAAAGCCCTTATTCAAGATCTAGAAAGAACACATGAAGTGTTAGACGTACCAAAATCTAGAATTTAAAATTTAAGTTGTTCGTATCATGTGCTTTTGTTTAATTATTAGGATGACAAAACCTATTTAGACGGAGGTCTTTTTTCTTAGTTTCATTGAAGTTATTAGGATGTTTATTGTATCTACAATAGTTTACGTTGTAAACGAACATTAAACTAATGAGTTTGTCTTGAACTTAATGCTTCCAATATTATGAAATTGAATGACATCATTTAAGTTGTTTAAAGTATGCCCAGACCACATGTAGATTTCTCGGTATAAACATTAACCTGCAAAATTTCTGATATGTTCTTGTTAGTTGTATCAAAGCTACGTTTTGTGGTAACTCAAATAATGATAGTTGGTTTAAAACATATTTAGATCTGACCTTGAATGTTCTTTAACTTTTACTTAGTAGGTTTAAAAACATATCCTAACGTATGATTAATACCAAATGTTGTAATCTCTATCTGTAACATTAAGTTATAAAGGAAAGTACGAATATTAAGCACTAGTTTATCTTTATGGTTATATCTAGCAGGTGTAATAACGTTATTAATATCTTTCACTAAATATCCATTAGCTTGTAAGGGGTTTGTTAAAATATTTATATTGCATTTTCAAAGATTCAGGATCACACATTTGTTTTGCTCGATCAACTAAAAATCAATTTAATTACACAAATTTTTTGACTTGAATAGTGGTTTCATAATTTATGAAGGTATTTATCAGTATGTATGGATTTTTTTGTAAACCTCAAAAGATAGTGAATTATTAGATTTAGGTATTAGTACGTCAAGAAATCTTAGAATCCTGACGATCTGATGACTTTAGTAAAATGTTGATAATTAATAAGTTACAGGGTGTTAAAGTTGAACATAATTACATTGTTAATAGCCCAAACTTTTTTAATACCCGGCATTTCTGTACTACATTTAGCGGAAGGTTTCTGACAAGTGACCCAATCAGAGCAATATGTTAAATCTTTTAGTGATAACATGAATGATAAATTGATTTCCTAAATATTACGCCACTGTAAAACATTTATAATTATATTTTCCAATGCATTATACGTAAAATATGTATTCTTGTTGAAAACCCATAAAGTAGATAATTGTCGAGGTATTAACCATTAAAGTGGTAAATGTACAGTAATTATAACTTATTTTGCTATAGATGTTTGTTAAATCGTCATAATTTTAGGTCAGGATTGATCCGTGTACAATTCATTATTTTGACATTAAAATTGTGCACTCTTATTAGGACTCCAGAATAACAAAATAAAAGTAATAATAATAATAAAACATGGTTTTGGTTTTTACTACCAAATGTACTGTGGATAGTCAGAAAAATAAGTTATAATTTCTGTGTTTTTGTCTCTTTAATGGTTAATATCTCGATAATTGCTCACTTTATGGGTTCGTAATATATTTTACGTACAAGACATTGGAAAATATGAATTTATAGTTGAAATAGATACTCGCACAGTGGCGTAATATTTAGGAGGAGAGAAGGGTTTATCATTCATGTTGTACGCCACTGGGAAAAGCAATTAAACATATTGATACTCGGTTGGGTCAGTATAACTCTCCACTAAATTTAGTACAAAATTACAAGATATTAAAAATTTAGAGCCACTAACAGTTTATAATTTTCAACTTTAACACCTTGTAACTTTGTCATAATTTTAGTTCCGGGTTCTACCATGGTTAATTCATTATGGAACACCATGTATACCAAACTAAAGATTTTTAGTTGCATTTTATAACGCTAATGTTTCAAATTTTGCTATGTAAAAATTAGCTATACCAGGACCAAGAGGGCTGCCCATTGCTACACCATCAAGCTGTTCATAGAATTTATTATTCGACTGAAAATAAGTGCTGAAAAAGAATGCTAATATCCTTAGGAGAACTATGATCATATATTTAGTATTGATCATGTTTTGTCAGGGTATTTTGAACACCCTGTATACGTATTGCGTAATTTTGTTTGTAGTTTTATTCACCTAGTTAGATTCTGTATATATATATATATATATATATATATATATATATATATATATATATATATATATATATATATATATATATATATATATATATATACATTTTTTTTGTTGTCAAGTTTAGTTTTATAGATAAATTTGTGTTATGTGTAGCGACCTTTAGGAAAGGTGTATGGCGAGCTTTAGCTTTGTTTGTTTGTGAATTATTAATCCGAAATTTAGGTTGTTTTTCCTTATTATTTCCCGTTTATCGAAGTTTGAGTAACGTTTATTTGTATATAGTTGTATATAAGTTTAATTAAGGTTTATTTCGTTTGATTTCCTTAAAAGTTAAGTAATTTAAATAAATAGTGTAGGTTTATGTGTGTATGATGTGATATTGGCGACATAAAGACGCTTAAATATAGTTGTTCAGTGTAATATTGAGTATGTTGGTTTTAAGTCATAGAGATTGAATGTGGGCCTTATTGTTTGTACTTAAAGGAAAATATAGAGATATTTTGCACGATGATTTTGCTGACGTTTGAGATTTTGGAAATTACGGACGAAAACGAAATTTATGTATTGGGGTATCAAAACTTCCCCTTCCGTTTTTTTAATTGGTGGAATTAAAGTAGATAAGATTTTTTATGAGTAGTGGGATTCAAAATTCAAGATGGATTTTTGGTAATAATTTGTTTTGAGTCTGAAACTGACTGCGCTCTCGAGTAGTATTACGGTAACGTTTATTGTTACGCTTTAAGGGGTGGTTTAGGACGTTGATATTTTGGACCTTGTGGTGTTTAACGAACGTACTTTTGTGTAGTAAGGGTAGTTTAGCTACTTCTGAAGAAGACCTGTAAAGGGATTTTATTAAAACTGTTCATCACCAAAGGATTATACCTAGTGCCGATTTCGATTTTACGTAAAGTTACCTAGAAGACATCGTCGTGTTTTATTAGTGCTTCAGTGACCTCTTTGGTTTATATCGCTTTTGCGGATTTTAACATTAACGTTCTTGTTGTGCCTCTTATTTACCGTACAAAGCGTGTTTAAGGATAAAGAAACTTTCGCAATTTATTAAAATTATAGTTATTTAAAACAAATTATTAACATTTTCAAAGATTTCAATTAACAAGAAAGTTGAACGCTCAAATTATTAGTATTTTAGAAGAAGTTTTTAATTAATGCAGTAACATTTTAACGCGATTCAATCAAGGAATTGTTTGTGTATAAAAGAACAATAGTCAACATTTCATTCATCATTTTGCCAGACCAGGAAGATTTCATTTCCGTTATAGCAGTAACCGACCACCTTTATCATTTGTTGTAACACAGGAGAGGTGTAATTCTAGACCTTAAGGTAACATAATATTGTGTTTTTTTTATTGAATTTTTCAAGATTTTTTTGTGTGTTTCGAATTATTTTTTTGTGTTAACGAAGGTTTGAAAGCGGTGTCGTTTTTTTTTGTTAAATTAAGTTGTTGTTCTAACTTTATTCATTGTAATTAATTATAGTTACGCCTCCGCCTTCACACTTTGTTATTTATTTTAGTATTAAAGGGCAATTGACCCTATTGTTGTAGTGTGGGTATATAGTTCACGAATATATATATATATATATATATATATATATATATATATATATATATATATATATATATATATAGGTTAAAAGACCATTTAGACCGGCGTTAAGCAGCATTCTGATCAGACATCCTCTCGCCCATTAAGCTTTTGTTTTTTTCTTTGTTTATACGCATTATCGTATGTTCATATTTATATTCTTTTTTTATTATTTTATTATAGCTTTGTTAGGTTTTATAAATGTGATTTAATTCTATGGAAACCCTTTTGTGTTACATAAAAGTTCTTTTTGCAAATTGCAAGTTACCGGTAATTTATTTTTTTTATTATTGAGAAATAGCGTTATTAATATTTAGTGTTTTATTTGATTTTTAGTTGAGTATTAATTCATTTAGAGTGCATTCTATAGTTTTTTTGTTTTGTTTTGATTATTATTGAATGCCTAATTATTTACACTGAGGTGTATTAACGTAACTTTATTGAGTGTTTATCACGCTTTTATTTGATAAGCGTGTAGTGCGATTTTGAAGCCCGATTTCAGGTAGTTTGCTGAATTGCTGTCCAGCACACCTGGAATTGATTGCGGATAGGTAAGCGTATGTTTTTTGTATGTTTAGACACGCTATGTACTCGTAATTTTGGCACGACGACCCTTATTTTGACTACCAAACATTCTGGCGCCCTTAACCGAACCGATTTTGTCTTCATCCCCTATTTTGACTTACGTACGATTTACTATTCTGGATGTGCAAAATTTTTGAACATCTGACCTACACCCATACGCTGGCTAGTCGGGGCAAAAAGGACCAATTTATCTGTAATCCCGTTCTACCACCCGTTTATACCGATACAGTTTACCTTTGAACTTATTCGTTCATAAAAAAACTTATAATAAATTAATATTAGTCAAGTTGCTTTGGTATGTGTGAATCCTTGCGATATTGCAGGCTCGCATTCTATTAATATAAGTAAATTGATTGTAATGTCATTATATTTAGAATTTACATCAGTTCTACATACATAAAGACAAAATTTACACCGATTGGGGCTTGAATCTCGATAGCGTTACTTTAATGTTATAGTCGTTCATATTTAGTATAACATTTGCATTACCTTTATCTGATTGTAATATTATTATATTTTCATTACGTTTAAGACCAGGTAAAGCACGGCGCTGGTGAAAGGATGAGTTGCTCCTTGAAGGTTTTGATTTACGTAATGGGTTAATGGTTTTATATCTAACTTCATTCGCAGCATCAGAAGGTAATGATTTAATAGAATTCTCAATATTGGGAATTATATGTTCAAAAGGTATTACTGCTGGTGTTTTCACAAAATTGCCGTCCTTAGAAAGCGGTTCAATAGTGTCATCTGAAAAAATATGATCAAAAACGTTTATAAAAAATTTTGCTTTTTGACGTTTACATAGGATGTCAAAATTTATTTCCATACATTTATAGGTTAATGAATCCATTTGTTTCAACATCTTAAACAACTCAGAAAGATATTACTACTACTCAGGGCGTAAGTGTTATAGAAACGTTCATATCTGTGTAAAACAATACAAAAACACACCATGACCCAAAAAAGCTAAGTATATTAAATACGTTTATCTTGTAATCGCGGACACATAACATGGCATTTGACCTCAATAGATAAGACATAACAATTGTTTCAAATAACACTTTTGTTGCTATTGATTATTTATTGAAAATTGTATTGACCTTCCTTTTTGATTTAGTGTCAAAGTCAAAGTAGGAGGTCTAAATCGATAATTAATATACGATTACTTAACGAAAACTGATTTCGGTATAATTACTAATTGTTATTGTAATCTCGCATACGGGCGGATGTGCGGGATCAGACTGGCATGATGTAATTACAAGGAAGTGCTATACATAACCTAATATATCTTTTCAACGATACAATAGATTATGCGAAATCATATGCTGAATATCGAAAAATTCTTCCGAATAGCACCCATACTGTAATACGATGTCTATTAAAAATTTTATGGACTTTGGCTTTAGATGTAGTATACGTCAACCTATCAAGGTGGAAATAGGACAGCACTAACTAGTATGGTACTATTAAGTCAAAATAGATTTGAAAAATGTAAACCCGTTTAACCCTTAATCGCGAACATTAACTTTAGACATTGAGCTCAATTCTTGAGAAATTGGTCATGTGTTTATATTAATGAAATATATACTGGAATCTTAACAAAATACGCGTTCAAATGACACTCGTATTGCCATATATTATAAGTGAACCATTTTGTTGACCTGAACCTTTGCGCTAGTATATTTCACCCTATAGATCTAAAAACAGCACATCCTTAATTGGTTAGCTAATACAATCCCTGAACCATTTAAATAAAAGCTAAAGTACTCTCACTATTTTGAATAGGTACACAGTAACAAAACTGTTTGGATAAGGCACCAATGAAAATTCACTGGTTTATCAAACTACACAACTTTTACTTTACGTTTACGTTTAACCAATTCCAAAATAATATCACTTGAAAAGTTTATCGTTCACTTGCTTTCAAAATTCAATGGTTAACTTAGGATACATAACCGGAAATAATGCAGAAACGCTTGTGTGGTTTTGTGCTGAATGGTGCTGAAATGTGTCGTAACCAGCATGTCAGCCAGACTTACTGTTGCAATCGCATTTTTTAATTTCACAACCTTTATCGGCACCTATGCAACATACTAGTTGATTTATGTCGGAATTGTCCCGTAGTTAGCTTGTCGGCAATACATACCGTTCCAAATTATCATAGTTTTTAGATGTACTGCCAACTTCATGATTTTCTTATAGGCACAAATCTCGAGAAGATACGCGGTGCTTTGTGCCGAAACTGTACTAAGCAACAAGTACCTTGTAATGTGCAATAATCGATATTTGACTCAATAGTGTCGATTTTATAATTTTCTGTAGTTGCTGTATTAAAAATTACCATTGTATTAAAAATTTCGAGATTTACGGTTTAATCGACATCTGCTTTAATTTGACTGATCTCATACTTTTCTGTGGTTGCTGTATTAAAAATTCCCTTTATATTAAAGGTTGAGAGATTTACATTTAACGGTTTAATCGATATCTGTTTCAATAGTACTGATTTCATAGTTTTCTGCAGTAGCTGTATTAAAAATTTTATTAGAAATTTAAATTGACATAATAGTGCCACCTAGCGGATTTCGACGGTTTTCCAGGCGGTTTCAAAACCGCTTACTTGAAGGTATCTGCTGCGTCCGCTGAATTACCACTGGATGACAGTACTTGTACTAAATAAAATATAAAAGAAAACGTTATTTTTACAAAGAAAAATTATAACAAAAATTGTGGTAACAATGCGATCTGATAAAAATTTCTCTAAAAACGTTTGTAGGAAACCATTTTTGGTAAACAATGAAACATTCTTTGGAAATTTTCTTATTCTGGTTTAATCGATGGCATCATCATTTCTACAAAAGGAATTTTCGAAAATAGATTATTTCTATATCTTGTAAGATTTACTAATCGCTATTTTGTGGCGATATATAAGAATCATGTTTTCACTAAAGGGGTAAGCTACCCACATTTCTTCAATTTCCTTTTTTTAGGTGCGAGGTACTATAAACTACTAAATCGCTATTCTCGAGACTGAAAATTAACCATATTCGTTAATAAACAGCGTAGAGCTCGCCTTTAATCTACAGGGGTAAAGCAACGTTATCTGATAAACTTACAATTACGTACCTTATACCACCTAAATTATAATCAACTATGTGCCTTTGTTTATTAAGCTATATTGTACAGTTCCTTTGTTAAAATAATTATCAGAATTTGTACGTCCTTCATAAAGAATTCACTTCTGGGTAACTGATATAATTTGATAGAACCGTTAGTTATTACATTGAGTGATTAGAATAATATAATTTAGGTTATTTAAAACAGAAATTGCATACACCACACTGAGTGCTGTATTAGCGTTTAACGTCCATGTTATGATTTTGGAGGGTTACTATCTAAAGTGCTAACGTTTACGCAGTAACATAAAATAAATTATTGCGTCATACCGGTTGTATCAATTGTCCAATTTGTGTTATTACGTCAAACTTCACAGGGTACTACGTTAACTTCTAATAATTACTCGATTCTTACTCTGTTGAAGATTTAAATATCGCGATTTGCCCCTCGTCAGGGTTTATTAGTAGTGAACTATTCTATTTTTGGTATACTTATTTACATCCAAAATTTATAATTACACTAAGATAAATTCCCATTAGGAACAGGTACGTTGGACGCTGTATATATACGTAACTCGTCTAATCCTTTTGGGGAAAACTATAAATTCAGATTATTATTATTATGCAACGTGTCTAGGCCTTTTGGGGAAAACTTAAATTTAAACATATCTAGTTCATTGATTGAAAGTTTGAAATAAATTAAGATTGCTGAGGGAACTGTTGCTTATTTACTCATCCTGTTTCTTCTCCCTGGGTCAAGATTTACAAGGCCTCTCTCAGGAAATAATAATTTCCCTTTTTCTTTTTTTGTTTAAAAGCTTGTGGCGCTCAACTGTGATTTGCTTTCCTTATCACTCTTACTACAATTTTCTTTCTGGTCTCTAGCTAACTTAATCATTTACCGATTACACCGGTTATCAACACTCCAATGCTACACACAGTAATATAATGAGAGTTACATAATAAACTCTATCTCTTTTTTGTATGTGACGTGGTAGGTTAGAAACGTTACAACCTTTCCTAAACAATCGCTTATTCTACATGTACGGTTAACTTTGCAACACTTGAGGTAGCTTGGTAACATCCGGTCATTCGTAACAGTTTGTTTGGTGTACGTTCGATACATTTCCTCTATTTCAATATTTCTTACATTTTCAACCTAATTCCCTTGGAACTGTGCTTTTTCCTTCCAAAACTACGCCCCTATCTCCAAAGTTACTACTTTTTGCACTTTTTAACATTCTTTTTCCCTGACTTGGTTAAATATCCCGTTTTTTTTTTGTAGATTTAGACATGATTTTCATTTCTTGCCAGCCGCTATTGTACAATAAATAGTTCACAAAGTAGGCCGGTCAAAAACATTTTGGAATATATACCTTATACAGAGTTGAGTTCAATCGATTTGTCAAACTGCCAATACGTATATTTTAATGACAATGATTTTTTTGCAAAAATTAAAATATTTGTTGGGTTTGCAATCGTTTAATGTCAGTTATTTTCTATACAAATTTATTATTCTTCAAAGTTGTTGCCATCTACTGAGGAAGATAACCGTAATCGTTGTCAAAACTCTTAAATTTGTAGAAAAGACAAATAAAAATGCACTATTACAAACCCAAAAGATAAGCATTGGATTGTCACATTTGAGCCAAAGCTTTTAGGTCATACATTATAATATTGTGTGTCGAAAACACGAGTTGCTTTAACTGCTGCCAAATAATGGTACTGCTGACTGCACAACGTTCTGTCGGTATGACTCGTGAGATTAGATGTGTGCATTTTTGTGCCCATTATCGTTTTAATTATTTTGTTTTTTTAAGGTGGATAGAGTATTCGCTATTAAGTAGCTAAACCTCTCGCTATCACTACTACAGAAAACCAACAGCAATGTCTTTCGTGACATGCGAACACAACGTTTTTGCGTGTTCACAACTGGTTATGCAGGAAACAAAAGCATGTTACCCACGCGATAAACGTATACATTGAACTCTTGCACATTTTAATCAAAATTCTTTTTACTTTCCATATTTGTATGTAGGTATAGGAGACTATCAAATCGACTTTTTTTACACTAAATCGACTTATTAGCTCATATTATAACGTTGACGCGCGTTGCGAGTGTATGTGCATGTGTGTATGTGTGTGTGTGTGTGGGGGGGGATTGATGGTCTTTCAAGATCAGTCTTTCCGTGGATCTTCAGTACAACTGAACTCGCTGCATATGACTGTATTCTTATTCAATTTTAAAATGTTGCCTATTTCAGTTACTGTTGGTAAAATTTGTGTTGCTGCATTAATGTTCTAAGGGATGTAAACATTCAATAAAGTCCGCCTTGCATTATTGATGAAGATTGACAATTTTTGCACGTAAGAATGGTCTTACAGTGAAACTGCAAGATTATACTGGCTTGGTAAAATCTGATTTTAGTACAAGCTCAGTCTATGGATGGACGCAATTTGATAAAATAGGATTTAACTTACAAAAAAAAGACATGCGCCTCTTTTAAAAGATTATTTGGATACTACTGGTAAAGAGAGAAGTCCAGAGTCGTCCTTAGGTTCCTACTAACAAAAAAGCAAGAAAGGTTAGTAACACGGAACCCAATCACAAACTAGTTCTACACAACATAACTATTTACTAACATCCAAAGAAAAAGTTTATCAGTAGCATATTTATTTGAGACAAGCGACTTAGGTTAAGCGTGTTAAAGAACACAATTTCTAGATTAAACTTTGGAACAATACTAAACTTAATAACAAAGAAAAATTAATAGCACTCTCGTCTTTTAACGAACACTGTATATTTGTAAATTTAATTGTATGGCAACTAGTTTTGTCTTTCTTTATTTACAACCTTTCATTGAAATTCAATTAATATATAATATATATATATATATATATATATATATATATATATATATATATATATATATATATATATATATATATATATATATATATATATATATATATATATATATATATATATATACAGGGTGTTTCATTAAGGCTGGCCACCGGCCATATTTCAGAAACTAGTGGACATAAAAAGTGGAGAAAAAATTCATTATAAAAGTCGCCACGAGAAAATCCTGAAATTATTTTTAAGTTCCGTAATTCATCGCAAGGGGGCGCAATTGAAAATTAAAAAATAAAATTATAAATTTCTCCGAAAATTCTCACATTAAGGCATACCTTTGGTAACATCGTTAGAAAGCTTAGACAATTCTGCATCATTTTGGTCTAAGGCTCATTGGCGTACCGACCTTAATAAGAGTGGGGGAAGCTATTGAATGTGTAATCATTTAAATCGCTGTTATTTTTAAACGACTTATCCGATTGTAGTAAACCTAGGCTTGTTTAGAAGAAAAAGGTAAGTACTTTTAACTGTCGCATCCATTGGTACGCGATAGCTCATAATAAAATTGTTAGAGGGCGCAATTTGTAATAATACCAGTATTTTGATTTTATTCAGAAAAATTAAATCATACGGTATAATTATGACATCATAAGCGGAAAGTAGCTTAAATTTGTAACAAAAACGTAAATAACGCAATTTGATATCTTTATTTGTTCCAGAGTTATGGCGAAAAGAAGACTTTTTAACCGTTTAATTTAATAATTGATTGTTGCTATGGTTTCTTAAGGTGTATAGGTTGGATTAGTAATGAGGAATCTGCATTTATCATAGTCTGTGCCTCCTTCACACTCTATCTAGGCTTAGGACTAGTCCAAACTAAGCAAATTGCAAAATTTGGAGCGTGTTTAGGGCCAACGGGCCATAACAACGATATCAAAGTAATGATTGATTTTGTTTAAGAAATTTTTAATAGAATGGTAAAAATCATGAACAACTGTTAAAAACAAGTGAAAATCTATAAATGTTCAAATTGACGGCCGTTTTGTAAAATACAACTATTAATTCTTCTTCTTACTGGAAACAGCTGTTTCGATTTCGTCTCGTGGAATCGAATTTATTGCAATTTCAATTCGGTGAATCATGTCCTCTCGGGTGGTTGGTCTCGTTTCGTAAACAATATCTTTTATTCTTCCCCACAAGTAGAAATCTAATACAGTTAAATGGGGATCTAGGTGGGAAACAAACTACCTTCCCATCCAGCGATTTGGGTATCTAACATTTAAGAAATCACGGAATAGTGTGAAGGACATCCATCATGTTGATACCACAGGATGCTCTCACGTCAAGGGAATGTCTTCTAAAAGATTGGCAAGTCATTTTGTAAAAGTTTAAATAAGATTCACCATTTAGGTGTCCATGAAAACAAATGGTCCGATAATTCTGTCACCTAAAACACCACACCACAAATTTACACTCATCTGTTTTGGTGATCCACTTCGCATCCAGTGAGGATTTGTTTGCGACCAATAATGCATATTGTGCAAATTAACTCTGCCGCAGCTAGTAAAAGTAGCCTCATCGGTCCATAAAACTTTGAAAGGAATCGAAGATTTTCACTACACATGTCTCTCAGCCAATAGCAATAGTCGAGCGCCTGTCAAAATCAGTGTCTGATAAAGCCTGGTGTAAAACTAGATGATAAGGATGCAGCTTAAAATCCTTAAAATTCTGAACACAGAAGCAACACTTACACCTAGTTCTGTGGAAATCTCCTGATGCTTACGTGAGGCTCCGATTCTACGTACGCAAGAACATTAATACTATTGTCTTCATTTCTTATGCGACGTCTTCTGACAGGAAGTGGAATACGTCGTACATTTCCTGTTTGTCTTAAACGTGTTGCCATTCGCCGAAACACTTTTCTAGTGTAGTGCCTTCGATCAGGATATCTGATAGCGTATTGTCGTTCCGCAATAGCTGCATTTTGAAACATTCATAATACACGGCAAGCATGTCGTAAGCCTCGGCATTGGTATACGACATTTTGAAGGATAGCACTAATTTCTGATAAGGTACAATGAAACCCAAAACTAATGAAGGAAAAAATTTTACAACACAACATCAATCAAAATTAAGTAAGTTGACAACTATTTCAATTTATTTACCTCCATGGAAACGAGCCGACTTTGTTCCGCAGCAAATTAGATTATTATTTTAAAACACACCACA
This sequence comes from Vesta saturnalis, assembly GCA_036346205.1. Taxonomy (NCBI): domain Eukaryota; kingdom Metazoa; phylum Arthropoda; class Insecta; order Coleoptera; family Lampyridae; genus Vesta; species Vesta saturnalis. The sequence goes on along the minus strand of JARFJB010000934.1, from coordinate 8,527 downwards.
TTAGAATTATGCCTTAGAAGTTTTATATGATGTTATAAACGTACAGAAGAAGAATTAATAGTTGTTTTTACAAAACGGCCGTCAATTTGAACATTTATAGATTTTCACTAGTTTTTAACAGTTGTTCATGATTTTGTACCATTCTATTGAAAAGTTTCTTAAACAAAATCAATCATTACTTTGATATCGTTGTTATGGCCCGTTGGCCTCTAAACACGCTCCAAATTTTGCAATTTGCTTAGTTTGGACTAGTCCTAAGCCTAGATAGAGTGTGAAGGAGGCACAGACTATGATAAATGCAGATTCCTCATTACTAATCCAACCTATACACCTTAAGAAACCATAGCAACAATCAATTATTAAATTAAACGGTTAAAAGTCTTCTTTCGCCATAACTCTGGAACAAATAAAGATATCAAATTGCGTTATTTACGTTTTTGTTACAAATTTAAGCTACTTTCCGCTTATGATGTCATAATTATACCGTATGATTTAATTTTTCTGAATAAAATAAAAAACTGGTATTATTACAAATTGCGCCCTCTAACAATTTTATTATGAGCTATCGCGTACCAATGGATGCGACAGTTAAAAGTACTTACCTTTTTCTTCTAAACAAGCCTAGGTTTACTACAATCGGATAAGTCGTTTAAAAATAACAGCGATTTAAATGATTACACATTCAATAGCTTCCCCACTCTTATTAAGGTCGGTACGCCAATGAGCCTTAGACCAAAATGATGCAGAATTGTCTAAGCTTTCTAACGATGTTACCAAAGGTATGCCTTAATGTGGGAATTTTCGGAGAAATTTATAATTTTATTTTTAATTTTCAATTGCGCCCTTGCGATGAATTACGGAACTTAAAAATAATTTCGTGGCGACTTTTATAATAAATTTTTTCTCCACTTTTATGTCCACTAGTTTCTGAAATATGGCCGGTGGCCAGCCTTAATGAAACACCTTATATATATATATATATATATATATATATATATATATATATATATATATATATATATATATATATATATAAATAACAAAGAAAAAATTAATAATTAATAATAAGTTTAAGTATTGTTTCAAGTTTAATCTAGAAATTGTGTTCTTTAACACGCTTAACCGCTTAAGTCGCTTGTCTTAAATAAATATGCTACTGATAAACTTTTTCTTTGGATGTTAATAAATAGTTATTGTAATATTTGTGATTGGGTTCCGTGGTGTTACCTAACCTTTCTTGCTTTTTTTTGTTAAAACCTAGGCGACTCTGACTTCTCTTACCAGAGTAGGTATCAAATAATTTTTTATTAATCCCCACTACTTTAAAATTTCAAATTGCATAGCTTGTGATACATCACAAATGTCAGTACTATAGAATAAATTTTGTTCATTGATTTCATTGTTCAACAAAACAACATTTTATTAAATTCTCAAAATGTTCTCTATTCTTAGGTAAACAACAATACACTATTCGTGTATCACATTATTAATGCTCAAAATGTTTTCCATTCTTAGTTAGACAATAAAACAATCTGTTAACGAATTCTTCTAACATTTTGAAATGTTTCGCATTAATTTTCTGGCAAGTTGAATGATCCTAGCTCTAAGGGCCTGAATATTTTCTGGTTGAGGGTTACGATACACGATTGATTTTAAATAACCCCAAAGGAAAAATCCAATGGCGTTAAGTCGGAGATCTGGCAGGTCATTCTATTCGCCTCTTATGCCAATCCATTTGCCGAAACTGTTGATTGACTGCGAACACCCAACACATAGTGTAGGGTGCACCGTCTTGTTGATACTGCAACTTTCTTTCATCTAACAGTGGGTTGCCTTCTTCGTCAGCTTGATTTTCTAAGGACTCAGTTATAAGCGGATCAAAGTTTCAATAAATTTAAAAAAATCAGCGGTTAAATATTTTCGATAATCAAGGACCTATTATTTCATTTCCAAGAATTCCTGCCCAGACATTATTTTTTTCTGAAACTGCGTATGACCCTCTAAGAACACGTTAGATTTTGAGATCCCATTATCTACAGTTCTGTTTATTAACAAAGCCATTCAGATAGAACGTCGATTCATCACTGAAGCAAATATCCTTACCAAATTGCTGTCATTTTGAATCATCGCAGTCATTATTTCACAGAATTGAATCCTCCTATCGTAAACCATCTTCAGTGTTTATGGAGAATGGTAAATTTGGAAAGAGTTGTACGTTTAAAGTCTTGTGTATGGAACCAACAAAATATTCGTTAATGCGACTTCGAATTGAAGCGTAGGTTCAGCGGCAAATGGCCTAAGACCTCAATTGTGCAGCTTCGTTGAGAACTGTGGTGTCTTTCTTACTTTTATACTGAGCCAGTTTCTTCAAATTTTCTCACCAGAGTTAGACATGTTGATATCCAAATTTTTTCAGGATGCGTTCCGTTGAAGACTCGGCTGTGCTACGAGCACGCTTATTTGGCTCCAACAAATAAATAATTTCAACTCTTTCTTGAATAGCGTAAACCATGATTGATTCTGATTTGATACAAATTCAATGTTTCAAACTGAAGTAATGAATTGTCAAAATTCAACAACTTAACTGAAACAGACTTGATTATAAATCGTTGCGGCAAAAATTACAAACTGAAATACGGCTTACCTTAACTGAACTCTGAAAGCAAAATAATCCAAATCGATAAAAACACGATAAAAATATTCGAGAGAGGAGATATCGTTTCCGTATCACTGTATTCCAGTACTTGATAAACTAGGGGTATTGTCTTGAACAATGAACACAATTTATTCCTATAGTATTGACATTTTGCTTGTAATTTCAAAATGGGGCGATGGAAATTAATTTTCTGAACGCCGTTGATTTGTATTTTGAGTACCTTCAAAATGATGTATCACAAGCTATAATTTGAAATTTTAAAGTGAGGTAGTATTATAAAAGTAAAATTCCATGAACACTATTTTGAATGTCCCTCGACATCTAAATTGACGTTTTTTTTCTAGGTCGAGATTCCATTGAGTATATATATATATATATATATATATATATATATATATATATATATATATTGACCACGCTGAAGTGAATCGTTTCAATACGAAGGTTGTAAATAAAAGAAAGACAAAACGTAGTTGCCATACAAAAATTTACAAATATAGGGTGTTCGTTAAAAGATGAGAGTGTTTATTTTTTTTATTAAGTTTAAGTATTGTTCCAAAGTTTAATCTAGAAATTGTGTTTTTAACACGCTTTTGTTGTCTTAAATAAATATGCTACTGATAAACTTTTTCTTGGATGTTAGTAAATAGTTATGTTGGTTAGAGACTAGTATGTGATTTGTCCCGTGGTGTTACCTAACCTTCTTGCTTTTTTTGTTAGATAGGACTATTGGACCTTTACAGAGTGGTACCCAAATAATATTTTCAAAGAGAGTGGCTCCGTTTTTTTATAAGTTAAATGATTTTATCGAGAATTTTTCATCCTATGAGACTGATTTGCAAAAATCGGATATTTTACAGCCGAGTATAATCTTGCAGTTTCACTGTAAGACCATTCTTATGTACAAAAATTGTCAATCTTCATCAGCAATGCAAGGCGGACTTTATTGAAACGTTGTATCAAAAATTGAATAACAGCATTAAGTAGAGCTAGAAAATGGTAATTAAAATGTGTTCTTCTTTTCTTGATAGCTCTTCAAATAAGGTCAGAAAAAATATAAACGAAATTCAGAAAATTTAATTTTTTCAAATATCTCAAAACTAAAAGAGATATTCCAGTTCTACAAAGACCATAAATACATCCTTCCAATGCGTAACTTTTGTTCCATACAACCGACCTTCCATCTCTTATATATATATATATATATATATATATATATATATATATATATATATATATATATATATATATATATATATACACAGGGTGATTTTAAGTTTCAAATAACATTTTTCGTTTTGCTTTAATTGTTACTGCTGCCTGTTATATGCGCTCAATTAATTATTCGCATGCTTACCGGTGTTTATAGCCTCACCACGCATATTCGGGTTGTTATGGAACTGTAAACAATCTCTGTGATAAGACGGCTGTTAATTGTGTTTTGTTTCTGTTTACACTTTTTATGTCAAGCAGAAATGTGTCAATTTGTTGTCAGTTAATCGCGTGGTAGATTTCAGTCAGTTTGTGATTATTGAAAAATAAAGAATGGCTCATGTGTATGAAAATAATGAACTCGTGGACACGCTGTTGATTTATGGGGAGTGTCGTCAAAGTGCGGCTGCAGCCGCAAGGCTGTATGCAGAACGCTTTCCACTAAGAGTGCATCCGACATCCCGTAGTTTTATAAATCTCGTTCGGAAGGCAAGGGATACTGGTTATTTAAGAGAAAATCGTGGAGGGCATGTAGGAAGACCGAGTAAACCTGAGAATATACAGATTGAAGAACAAATTTTGAATATTGTTATGGAAGATCCATCGATAAGTACTAGAGAAATTGCACGTGAGGTCGGCGTAAGTCAAACAGAGGTGTGGAAAACATTGCGGGAAAATCATTTGTACCCATTTCACGTTCAACGTGTACACGCGCTACTTCCTCAAGACCATCCCCGTAGAGTTGAGTTCTGTGCATGGGTTTTACAAAACAATGCAGATCATTTGAATTTTACAAGAAAAATTTTGTGCGTGGACGAGGCAATATTCACCAGAAATGGAATCAACAATTTCCGCAATACTCATGTTTGGTCATTTTAAAATCCCCATGCTATACGGAGATCAAGATTTCAAGAAAGATTTTCCGTAAATCTTTGGGCTGGAATTGTAAATGGAATACTCATTGGTCCGTTTAACGGGCGAGAGTTATCTGATTTTTTTGGAAAATTATCTACCTAATCTGCTGGAAGAATTGCCATTGGATATAAGGCAAAACATGTGGCTTCTACAAGACGGAGCACCTCCTCATTTTAGACGAGAAGTGCGGGAGTTTTTCACGAAAGCGTTAGTTTTTAAAACACCGGTAAACACGCGGGAAGAATTAATTGGACGCACAGGACAGGCAGCAGCAACAATTAAAACAAAACGAATTTCGTTATTACGCTCTGTCGCCGAACAGTGGTTACATCGCGCACAGCGTTGTGTAGAACAGAATGGTGACAACATTAAACATGTCATTTGAAATAGAACTTGACTGCTTATTCCTTTAAAACGAAATATCTCTTTTATTTTTGAGTTAATTAAAAAATGTTGTTTGAAAAAGTTGTTGATTTTAATTAGTTCTGTACACAGTTTAAAAAAAAGCATCAACTTAAAATCATCCTGTATATAAAGATCTTACACAAATCGTACCATGTATTCTTTTCTTATCTTACATCATATGCCATAGCGTAATAACCCCCCTTAAAAAATTGTGGCAACATGTAATTAATAAAGCATTGAATATAAAAAAAATTGTAAAAGTTACTTTAACGGCGGCGTTGTAAAGCACAAAAAAAACAGTTATTAGTATCACTTATCTGCGTTAAATGCTGATAAATCTTCGTGACAGACGTACCAGGTGTGTCGCAAAAGATTAGAGTTGAAAATTATGTCTTAGCGGCCACTGTTCTTGATGTTGCAGATGTAGAAACAATGATACGGCATAAGAATTTTAAATTATTTAATGAATCCACTGTAGTCACCCAGAAACCAAAAATAAGTGTGCAGACGCAGCCCCTAACAGAAAGGCCAACAAGAGGAGAAACCAAATAAAGAACCCTGCAAGCATTAGAATATTGTAAGTGATATTAATGAAAAAGAATTACATACGTTCTTGGATATGGCGATTTACCAAGAAATCCCTTTAAAAGGAAAAAAGTGACGGACGTTTATGCGGTTATGTAGTCATCCGTATCATTTTTATTTGTTTAATTATTGTTTGATCCGGTAGTTTCCGTTATTACAAATTTACAATAAGAAACTGGTGTAATTGCACGAATAACCAAAGAACGGTTTGACTTCGAGGTGGGGCGCGTATTAAATACGAACAGCGAGTACCCGCGAAAGGAAAGAGGTATCGTATGTTAAAAATAATGCATTGTTGGGATGCGGTTGAAATTTAAATTAAGGCTACGTTTACACTGTGAAGAAATAAAAAGGTGAAAATGGACCAAGGTGGAGTGTTCAATGACTTTAAATTTAAGTGTTCTTCTTGTCGCTATAAGTGTTCCGCTGTAGTTAGTAATGTGCTCATTTATAAAAGATAGGTAAGGAGAACGTTCTAGAACATAATTTAAAACTGAAAGATGAGACTCTTGGATAAGAACTACATGTGGCAAATGCACATCTAAGAAAGTAATTAATTCGAAAGATTTAAAGTCATCTCTCAACCTTTTAGCATTAAGAGTGATTTGAAGTCCATTGCAAAGGTTAGTAACAACTACTGCCAGAACTGTCGATTGACAAACCCCATTCAGGTGATCCTCTGGGGGACTTCAAATGTGATGTCGGTACTCCTGTTCTGCTTAAATCTCTCTTAATATAGTTTAATAACCTCTTACAGCGTTCTTTTTTGCATCGTTGCGACAAACGGAGAATCGATTGCTTGATCAAATCAATCACGTTGTTAACATCTTTTTTATAGTGATTCACTACGTTTAATGGATTTTTACAACCTTTCGCGCGATTCAAAAAATCATAAAATGTAATAAAATCTGATACATGCTGAATTACAAGTTTTTTGTAACCGTGGTTTCATAAGTAGTGATTAGGGGCCGGTTCTGGACCAGTTCAAAGTCACTCGCCCTCTGGTGGTGAGAAATCTAATCTTTTGGATCTCTTCAAGGTCAAACCTTTGGCGGGAAATTTAAATTTTTGGAGCTCGCTAAAAATAGAAATTGCAATGTCATCATCATCATCATCATACTACAAGGTCACTCTGCGGTCAAACGTTTTGGCAGGAAAAGCTAAAAATAAAACTGCAATGTCATCATCATATTACAAATCTTATAAGTCTAAAAATAGAGTAGTCAACGTCAAAGGTTATTGACCTGTATACAAATAGGATCAATTTATGCAAACCAGAAGAATGCGGGTTGTTAAAGAGTAGACCAAGGTCAAATCGTGCTTATATTGACGAAACTGAGTCAAGGTGAAATAATTTTCTAAACTAAAAGTAAGTGGGTATTTAACAAGTGTAAACATGTGATATAAACCACAGCGAGGTGTGTTGAGATCAATCAGTTAGCAACTTGTAATTGTTAAGCATGGAATTAGCAAGGTTAAACCAAAGCACCTATTGCAAACTTTTTATAAGTTCATGTGACCTCGAGATATCAAAAAAGTATAAAGTGATTAATGTGGCAGTAATTAATACTAAGTATGGAAATGGTGCTTATATTGACGAAACTGAGTCTAGGTGAAATAATTTTCTAAACTAAAAGTAGGTGGGTATTTAAAAAGTTTAAACTTGTTGTGATATAAACCACAGCGAGGTGTATTGAGATCAATCAGTTAGCAACTTGTAATTGTTAAACATGGAATTAGCAGGGTTAAACCAAAGCACCTATTGCAAACTTTTTATAAGTTCATGTGATCTCGAGATATCAAAAAAGTATAAAGTGATTAATGTGGCAGTAATTAATACTAAGTATGGAAATGGTGCTTATATTGACGAAACTGAGTCAAGGTGAAATAATTTTCTAAACTAAAAGTAGGTGGGTATTTAAAAAGTTTAAACTTGTTGTGATATAAACCACAGCGAGGTGTGTTGAGATCAATCAGTTAGCAACTTGTAATTGTTAAACATGGAATTAGCAGGGTTAAACCAAAGCACCTATTGCAAACTTTTTATAAGTTCATGTGATCTCGAGATATCGAAAAAGTATAAAGTGATTAATGTGGCTGTAACTAATACTAAGTACGGTGAACGTATAGTTATGAAAACGGATGATTTTAAATGTATGTTACCTCAACCCTTATATGAGTATTTGAAAGAAGAAACTCGAATTGAAGAATTTAAAACGCAGCTAAACATGAAGGATGTCTTCAAGGGTAGTTTAGGTGCAGTCGGGAAAACAACAAACATAACATTTTGTTTTTAATAGTAGTACCACAACCCCACCACTGGCTAAAATCATTTCTTAAACAGCGTTTAGTCCTAGTACAATTGCAAGCAAGTACAGTCGTTATAATGCAGGGAGCAATAAAATCATTTCTGGAACGATCCAAACTCAGTTCACCATTATAATGGATGCTCCACATAGTTGCAGTAACAATATGTAGAATAATTTTACCTTGTGTTGTTGGTGCTCTCAAAATAGTAAACCCGGTTGAATTGCATTTACCTGGTTACCAGCTAAAAAGTACGGTACAAAAATGTACCCTAGTTTAAGGATATTTTTATGAGAGATATCATGCCTAAATTACCATGGAAAAATAATCTGGAATTATTAACTTAGATAGCCAAGAGACCGGTACACATTGGGTTTGCTACAAAAGCGTGTAAAAGGTATGGTTTACGATAGTTTCCGGTAATCTTCGACCACCAATCGAAGTGAT
>JARFJB010000933.1:0-56588 GCA_036346205.1 Vesta saturnalis | reverse complement strand
GATTCTTCTTATAGCTGGGCATAGTGGGACAACTAAAAACACGTCCCACTATACACCATAACTAATCCATTATACACCACCACGAGTACTTTGAAATTTAAAATTTTGAATTTCCGCTTCTGTGTTGGTGTGTTTCTGAGGCTAACAACAGAAACCGTATGCGTTTGTGAGGTTATGATAAAAAATTGAAAGAAATTTAAAAGTAAATAGCTAATATATTACAAAAAAAGCCAAACATCATACAGAAAAATTACAGTGCTATATTACCTTGACTTTCTTATTCTCCAAAACTGTACAATATTTAATTTAGTTTTTACAACTGTTGCACCTGTAACACACCCAAGGTCTCACACTCAACTGGCGGTAGTGATAGACAAATAATTGGTAATTGAAAAATTCAATGTCCCACTATACACCATGTCCCACTATATACCGGTTACTCCTCGGGTCCGAACCTGGACGCGTGCTCCAATAGAGTGACTTATGATAATTGTGTTTAAGCATTATTGATGAATTATTAAACTAACGTACATACAGTAAAGATATACTTATCGAGTGAAACTAGTTCCCTCGATAGCTCAGATAGTTAAGAGCCCTACTCTAGATAAGCAGTGGTCGTGGGTTCGAGTCCCACTCGAGGCGATCTTTTACTGTATGTAGGTTGGTACTTTTAATCATTCACAATTTAGATACTGTTAGGACTTTGCCATTATTAGCCCTTAGATGCGTTTAGTTCTCCTTAATTTATACTACTAATGGCAACTTTTTAGGACAATTATGCAACCTTCTTTACAATAAGTTCATTGCGAAAATAGGTAAAATTGTAAGAACGAACACAATAATCTATGTCAAACAGACGTTTAAAATTTCATGCGTTCGCGTTCGCGTTCGCGTTCGCGCTCGCGCTAGTGCTCGTGCTCGTGCTCGTGCTCGTTCGTGTTCGTGTTCGTGTTCGTGTTCGTGTTCGTGTTCGTGTTCGTGTTCGTGTTCGTGTTCGTGTTGGGTTTGCGTTTGCGTTTGCGTTTGCGTTGCGTTTGCGTTTGCGTTTGTGTTTGCGTTTGCGTTTGCGTTTGTGTTTGCGTTTGTGCGTGTTTGTGCGCGTTTGTGCGCGTTTGTGCGCGTTTATGTGTGTTTGTGTGCGTTTGTGTGCGGTTGCGTGTGTTTGCGTTTGTTTGCGTGTGTTTGCGTGTGTTTGCGTGTGTTTGCGTGTGTTTGCGTGTGTTTGTGTGTGTTTGTGTGTGTTTATGCGCGTTTGTGCGCGTTTGCGCGCGTTTGTGCGCGTTTGTGCGCGTTTGTGCACGTTTGTGCGCATTTGTGCGCGGTTTGTGCGCGTTTTAGCGCGTTTGCGCGGTTGTGCGCGGTTGTGCGCGGTTGTGCGCGTGTTTGTGCGTGTTTGTGCGTGTTTGTGCGTGTTTGTGCCTGTTTGTGCGTGTTTGTGCGTGTTTGTGCGTGTTTGTGCGTGTTTGTGCGGGTTTGTGCGTGTTTGTGCGTGTTTGTGCGTGTGTATGCGTGTGTGTGCGTGTGTGTGCGTGTCTGTGTCTGTGTCTGTGTCTGTGTCTGTGTCTGTGTCTGTGTCTGTGTCTGTGTCTGTGTCTGTGTCTGTGTCTGCTGTCTGCGTCTGCGTCTGCGTCTGCGTCTGCGTCTGCGTCTGTGTCTGTGTCTGTGTCTGTGTCTGTGTCTGTGTCTGTGTCTGTGTCTGTGTCTGTGTCTGTGTCTGTGTCTGTGTCTGTCTAGACAGCTTATATTAGTTAAAATTATACTTACTATACAAACAGTTTGAATATGTAAATATTCCTCAATGACTAGCCGAATTGTGCATACATATAAAGCATGCAATTTATCACAGACAAATTCCCAACAACAAATTAATTTTAGTCTAGTATGTTATCGTTTTCCCCAATGAAACTAACCTTTCGCAAGTAAACATATATATCAGTAGTTATGTGAACGAGAGCAAACAGCAAATTCTAATTTAGAAAATGTACCAATTCCACTTGTCTGTGTTTTACAAAGTAATAACCCCTACAATAAGCAAAACTTCATTTACATACAAACTACTTAAATCTATGAGCTAAAATGTGACGTAATAACACAGCACTGGGTGTTTTGTATGGAATTTCGTTTATAAACAACCTAACTTAGATTATTTTAATGACGCAAAGTGATAACTAACGAATTCATCGAATTAAGATCAGTGACCTAGTAATACAATACCATAAAGTGGGGTTACTTTGTGACACGTTTCATCGTTTTTTTATAATATTTCATTAGCTATTGGTCTGAATGAACTAATTATTATATAGCAGAAAGATTTAACCTTCCTCTTTCATATTCTGGGTAAAATTTCATTTTCGATTATTCAAAAAAATATATTTAGAAAATAAAAATTCGTTCTTTAGTACAGAGGTGAACTTGCTTCCCTGAGCAGTCTCCTTCCATTTGTTTAAAACTTTCCTCCAGTTCTCTTTCATTGAACGAAAATACGCCACATCCAATGGCTGGAGAAGTGTGTAGTATTTGGCGGTAATGCGATAAAGCGAATATTATTATTATTCTCACATTCTTGAATAACTTTCAGATTCAACTGAGAACTCAGATTGTCACCAAGGATAGCTTTTGGTCAATCGAGACGTTTCAATAGTGGAAGTAATAAATTTAGGAACCAGTCTTCAAAAATTTAAAAATCAAACCACCCTGAACTTGTAGGGTTATACCGTGCATTGGGAGGGCCATTTTCAGTCCATGCAGACCACAGTTTCTGGGATTTATAATTTATATAGAGTGGAGCTAGTTTGCGTTCGGCATTTCCGCATACCAGTATAGAAGTGCAAGCTTTTGATGCATTTCTGATTCTTTCGGGGTACTTTGTTCCCCTTTTGGTGATTATTTTTTTCGATCCTGGGTCATCCACTAAATTTGTTTCATCAAAATTCCATAAATTGGAAGGAGGGATTCCTTGCAATTCAAATTATCGAAGAACGTGTTTACAATTTCTTAGTCGGCTGCGGCCCTAGCATGTGAAATACTGTAACGGGTTTTCGGTGGTGGCAAGTGAAGCTTGCCCTCAACGAAATCCAGCACAAAATTAAGACTCGTTTGGAAATATATTTATTAGTTGTACTTATAAATTACGGTAGTTTATATTATTTCAAAGTCAACTCCTGGGCGGTAAACGTCACAGGGGTTGCAGCGGATTAAACGGATTCGGGCGCCACCCAAAGATTATCTACTGTCCAGGCGGTCTTTGGGTCCACTCCTGAACTTGGGCGGTTTCCAAACGGCTACCTCGGCTTACCCAGTGGAGGATAAATTCAGGGTTGAATCCTCACGGTCGAAAATGTATCCAAAACTTAATTAATCCGGACGGAATGCGGATACGGTAGACAAAGGTCACAGGTCCCCTTGACAAACAAAATTCCTTCACCAATGATGGATGAAAATGAATGATTCCTAATAAATGTTAACTCTGTGAATTTATTTAAATTTAACTAATTACAGGTTAGCCTCTATTAAGTTTAATCTAATTAACCAATTATTAAACTACTCTTTACCTCATCGATTTACAAGAATACAATTTTTCTCTATGTCTGCAATAACAATGTAGGAAAAGATGAAGATTTTTGTGAAAGCCCTAACCTATATAGACTACGACATTTAAAAGTGGGGAACGGCTGGAAATTCCATAATTTTAACGATGAGGCGACAGCGCAACAAATTGTTTTAATTAATATTAAATCAATCAATGATCTAATATTTATTTTAACGGACTAAAACTATTATTTGTAAAATCACAAAGCGATTGATATAAAATTCGGCCAATTTCTATTAATAAAAATACTTATTCTATCTAACGGTTTAATTAATAATTAGTAACACTTCTATCAATTCAAAATCATGCAATTCCAGAGGCTGATTACTGTTTGACACATCTGCCGGTGTTCGCATTATTTAAAATACATAAAATTTTACACAATGGTAAAAGATTACATTCCTTTCATTGTAGTTGAAATTTATAGAACGTATTTGAGGTTTAACTTTACTCATTTATATCAAAACTATTATTTAACAATCCAATTTTTACTAAGTTAATTAATTTATGAGGACGGTGTTAATTATTACTTGTTTATTTATTATTAACGGTTGTTTATAGTACTTGATACGTTTTAATTTTGAAAGAAAGAAAAATTTCTATTTCCAATTAATGGCTATCTTTAAATTTCCTTCTTATCAATATTCAACGGTTCCTAATTAATTATTTTACGGACTTAATTATTGTTTGATATTACTGAAGTAAAACGAAAAAAAACTAATCTTCACAATACTTTGCGCAAATCTCTGAGACTTTATGATGCTTGAAAAACAACTTACATTCCTGCCTTGGCGATCTAAATAGGATTTCACAACGTATCTAAGGTCAAAAGCAGTAACTGGAAATCCAAATGTCGACATTGCAATTATGTGACCACTGAATGCTCGTTCTTCCTCGTTAGTAAAAACTGTTTATCTCCCATATAACTTCTCATGTTTACCTTTCAGCTTAAACCAAAGCGTATTCTTATGAATGCCATACTTCACTGCTGCTTTACGTATACTTATTCTTTTCCCTTTAATTTTTCAAGGGCTTCTGCTAACTTTTCGTTAGTGTAATATTTGTAATTTCGAGATCCGGGCTTCCGTTTATAATTGCGTGGTATCGTAAACTTGAAAAAATCGGGCTTTCGATTTAATTTTGTGATCAAGTACGTTTGACGTTATAACTTCCACAGGGAATACTTTGGGACAGTTTTTTTTGTCACAAAGTAACCCTAAAATGCCCTGATTTTTGCTTTGGTCTTGGACACAAAATCAAAAAAAAATTCAATCGGATATTGTACTTGCATAAAATGAAGCTTGATAGTATTAGTTCAAAGTGCACTTACTTGTATTTAAATATATAGGCCCAATTTTCTTCGATAATAGAAAGTAGCAAGACAATTCTAAGACACGTGATTTCTTGCTTCTAACGTTTGTTTTTAATACACACTAAGGTTATAGAGTTGGGATTCGGAAAGTTGGTAAAAGGTGACAGCACATGATGAACTTTCGATAATATATGGTATAACCATGGTGACATTCCGCCAAATTTAAATTTATCGTTTTTGAATGGGTTGTCCCAAAGTTACCCAGCAGTCACAAAGTAACCCCACTTTACGGTATTTATTAGATATTTATGTATTAAGGGCATAATCAGGAATATAACAGCCCGACGCAAAGCGGAGGGCTTTTATATTCCTGAGAGCCATAATCTACAATTATGCCCGTGGTACATACAATGTTTTATTTTATTTTGCACCATGAAACTGGAACAAAATATTAAAAAGATTCAGTATTTTCGGCAAGTTTTTAAATGCAAATGCAGTGAAATAAAGTCGACAGTAGGCTAATTTGTTGTTACTAAGATACTGTGCTATTATATTTTATATATCATGTCAAGTATTTGCTGTCAATCATGCTGCTTAGCATCAATGACATTTCCGTGCTATAAAGACCACATTACGCCCGCATTTGAAGGCGTATAAAGAACATTATGGTGGCAAAATAAAATAAAATGTATAAATGCCAATAATTATTCGAACAAAGAAACTGTAGAAGACAGCTTCATCACTACAGATAAATAGTTCATTAAAAATTCGGTAGTGTTATTAATGTTGGTAAAGGTTTCTGTGATATCTCATTTATTCACAGTGCCGTCCTCTAGCGGTAAGCAGCTCAAATAATCAGTTAACATTAAATAGTAGATGTAGAAACTGGCAGAAATGTCTCTCTTTATATGATAAATATTTCATAGTCTGAATGTGCTACCATCTGTGAATCTAATAGGCGCATTTAATAGAAATAATTATAACTTTCAACCATGCTACCATGGATTTGAACCGTTCTTTTTAAGATTTGTTTTTCTAACTAAACTTTGTTTTGTAAACATTCATTGTTACCTATTTTGCATTTCTGATTTCATTTAGTGTGAATTAGTTTAAAAGGCGGATATAGAAAATTTAAATTAAATATATTAAAATGTCTACTAAAGGTAGATCATGTTGTGTCCCAAACTGTAATGATGCAGATAGTAGAAGGTAAGTACACTTTGCTACAGTCTTAACAATTATGAAATGATTTGCTCTTGTTAACAGGTACAGCATTCCGGTCACTCAAAAAATTAGAGATGTATGGTTCGAAAGAATTGCCAATGGGAAATTATTTATATTAAAACAAGAAAGCCTGAGCTGGTATAAAATATGTATATCACATTTTGACGATAGGTGTATTTCAATTAATAGATGGCACATGGTGTATTACCCACCCTAAATGTTTTCTAATTAAGTAAAGCAGTATAAAATATAAATTGTGCTTCTATTATTTTGTTGCAGTTTATGTTGGAGAAGAATATTTTTATGTTCACCTCACACTTACTTAATCCATTACAATACCTGAAAAAGTTTGATGTAGGTATTTACCAAAATAAGGCTACAGTTTGCACCAATACAAATTAAGTAATGCACGAAGCTATAACAAGTCCATCAGATTCTCTTGACTCCCCTGTTGGTTCAGTTATGCCAGTTGTTAAGACTTATCTGCCTATACAAATAAATATATTTTCATTTGAAACGGCTACTAGTAGTGCCATACTTTGTGATGAATTTGCAATGGATGGTGACATCCGTCCTATTTTATTAGATCCGACACCAGGATCTACACTTATTACAAGTATGTATGTGACATGAAAGTAATAATGATTAATATAGTATCGTTTGGCACAATAATATAGGGATTTATGTTAGCCATAATAATAAATTTTAAGGTACATGAAACTCTTTAGTATGGTTTTCTTAATATTAATTACAGTTTTTATTGTAGGTACTCCAAAAAGAAATAAACCACAGATGTGCATACGAATTGAAGCAAATTGCCGACAACAGGTGCATTTGCTTAAATATTACAAAAGGAGAGTAAATCAACTGCAAATCAGAAATCCCAATTTAAAAGCAAAGTATACCACTCTCTAAAGCAACAAAAGCTTGAATTATCTTTTAAATTATGTTAACCGACCAACATTTAATTTTATTTTAAATCAAATAAAAAATCAGAAATTGAAATGTAAAGGTAGGTTTGCTTTAAATGACAAAATTTTTGCACTCTGCTTTTAAGCAAGGTCCTAAGTTGTACAGATTTTTAGCATCAAACTTTTTTAGCCTACCATCACGCAGAACTCTAAAAAAAATTTTAAAGCAAATACCTCTGTATTGTGGTTTAAATTTGCACATTTTTGATCATTTAGAACAAACTGTAAAGAAAATGAAAACACTGGATAGATACTGTATACTAATGTTTGATGAGATATCTCTACAACCTGGTGTTCATTATAATGCTAAAAATGATTTTATCGAGGGCTTTGTGGATTTGGGTGGTAGGGATGAACGGTCTTCATTTGCTGACCATGTGTTCATGTTGAAAGGAATTCGCAGAAAGTGGAAACAGCCAATTTGTTTGTGTTTCTGTGAATATTCCATGAAAACTAGATTTAGTTGTAGGGAGAGAGGGGAAATATCGCCACGTTAAGCAAAATTCGTGGTTTTAAAGCCGTTAAATTAAAAATTAAGTCAATTCCCTGTACTATTGATTAGGTAAGGTATTTGCCTACAAGATTTACTAAATAATATATTGAATTTCTTATATTAATAATACACTAATATGCAATTACAAAAAAATGCAAATGGCGATTTTACCCCCACAGAAGGGGGCAATACCGCCATCATTCTGGGATAATATCATCATTATTTTTAAATGCCAGAAATGCTGTAAATATATTTTTTTTGGTAGAATAATAACATAACATAACATGATACTTTTAAGAGTTTTATTTGAAATACAAAATTACAAAAGCTCTAAAAAGAAATCTAAAAAACGTAAACAATACAAAAACCTAATATTTAATTATTTGACAATGGTCACACTTATATTCTTTAGCACTATCTCATCCAGAGCATTCAGCATGTGCCCATTTAGTATATATGGTGCATCTGTACCATAGTTCGTTGTTCTTGCCAGGTCCATCACAAATAAGGCATATATCATTGACGCCACTTTCTCCCTGGGAAATGTCCAAACAAGACTCTAAATCGTCCATTTCATCGTCATCAAGTTTAACACTATCTGAACTTGATTCAAACGTCATATTTTTCTTTCCTGTTTTTTTTGGTTTGGTGTCTTTCTTCTTTTTTTCGACTTTCTTTTTTTTCTTGTTTTCCACTTTTGAGTTTTTCATTACAGCGTTTTCATTTTTTTTCTTGTCAGCAGATTCAAAAATAGATTCATTGGGGTGCTCGTCATTATTTCAGAATGTTGTTTTCGTTTATTGATTGCGGGTGTTTTCAAAGGAATATGAGTAAGTTCACAGAAAAGTTGCTTGCGCACTTGTGTTATTGCAGCTGGTAGTCTAGAAGGTCCTGGTATTGATTCAGCATCCAGTGGAGTTAAAGTATGTGGTGGATCTGACACTAGTGTTTTTATTTCATTTATTGGTTTCTGATTTGAAAGATTTTCTTTTTCCTCTATATTGTGGCTTTCATTCATATCCATAATTGGCATTGCAATGGTTTCGTGAACTATTGCAGCAAAGTCATCATCAGTAAATTTGTCCGGATTTAACGGAAATATCCCTGTATTCTTAAAGCCAGGAACACCTTTTTCGGTTGTCGCTACTTTTTTATACGCTTTATTAAAAAGACCAGCTAGGTCATAGGGAGTAATTTTAGCATAATTTTTTGTTTTAATAAACATCACATTCTCTGTTGAATGCCGATTTTAAAGAACCATAGAACGATATGTCCAACGGTTGCAAGCGGTGGGAAGTGTGTGGTGGAATTGTGACAATCGTTGTAAAATTTTCTCTACAAAAGTCATAGATTCTTAGAGATTTATGGCTACAGTGATTATCCATAATCAACAAAACTGGATCATCTTTACTGGGTTTTGTATGCTTTTTAAAATGTTCTAGCCAACTATAAAATATACTTTCATTTATCCACCCATTGTCTGAACATTTACAGATGGAACCTTCTGGTCCATCTTTAGTCAATAATGGACTTAACCTCTTCCGTGGAAATATAAATAACGGTGGAATGTAATTTCCAGAAGCACTAAAAGCACAACTTACAGTTACGTTTTTACCCCTTTCCCAACTAACTACGCAACAAACTTGCTTTTGTCCTTTTGGACCAAGTATTTTTCCAGGCTTCTGTACAGTAGAAATACCAGTTTCGTCGGAATTATAAATTCTTGAGGCTAAAAAGTTGTGTTTTTCAAAAACATTTTCATGATTTTGAAAAAATTGCTTAACTTCTTCCTTATTAAACCCTTCGATTCTACTAAGGCTAGTTGCTTCAGGCTTCCTAAAGCTAATCTCTGGATGTCTTCTTAGAAAGCCATCAAGCCAGTCGGTACCAGCTAACTCAAGAGTCTTATTGAAAGGATGCTGAATGTTATTTTTTTGTGCAAATTGAAAAGCAAGCCGTCTAAGGTCAATAGCTGTGATGCCGTAAAACTTTTTTGCCATTAAAAGGACATGTTCAGCCATTTCTTGTTCCATTTCTACGCTAAAAACAGGCTTTCGTCCCAATACATCTTTTTCAAAAGTAGTTTTCTTTAAGTGATCTCTTAAAGTTGTCCTGGGAATGTGCATTCTCTCTGAAATTCTCTTCACAGGCTCCCCCGCACGAACAGCATTAATCGCTGCCTTTAAGTCATCAGAGGACCATTTTGCCCTTTCGGATGTTCTTTTTCTGTGTCTTGGCATCGCAGCGAAAAACTAAAAATAAAATCATAGTATTTTATTGTTGAGGTATATAAACGGGGGAATGTCGCCATGGCGAAATTGCCCCAGTCATTCCTGGCGATATTACCCCAACGTGTATTCTTTACTAAAAATAAAAATATCTCATAAAATAGTGGCCTTTCTTTTAAATATTCAAGCACAAATACTTTCACAACTGTATAAAATCCCAAATAGATTCAACTCATCCTCGCGGTAATTTTATTTTTGTACATACCTCTTAATTTCGAAGAACAACAAATAAGAACATGCGACACATAAACTGCTTTGTCAACTACCACTTGCCAACTAACACAGATGGCGGCTTTGCGCTTACGCATAAACTTACCCCACTCCATTGTCATGTTCAGGGCCGCATGCTATAAGTTTGGATACGCGTCGTTGTGTTTACATTGAAGGTGGCGAAATTACCCCGTATGGCGATATTCCCCCCTCTCTCCCCTAATCATGAAACTATTAATAAAACATATTTAAAATGGGACTAACTGTTGTGGCAACAGTAAGCGACCAGGGTGCTACAAACTCAGCTGCTAACTCAGACCAACGAATATTGTCATAGAAATAATGTAGAAAATAGATTTCATGGATATGTTATAGATAATAAAGAAATTGTACACATTTTTGATTGTCCCTATTTATTAAAAGGGGTTAGAAATGTATTTTTAACAAAAGACCGGACTTATACATGAGGGAAAGAAAAAAGTGGCATCTTGGAAGCACATTGTAAATACGTATGAATTAGACAAACTTGAAGGAAAATTTAGTATGTTTTCTTTCCTGAAAAAATAAGGAAGATGAAAGTGAAACATTGTGCACAGGTGTTCAGTTTTACTATTGCTGTAGCAATTAGGCAGAAGGCTAAATATGCTCAGTCATTTGAAATCAGCTCATCATCCTGATTACCTTGATCCTACAGCACTTGATACTGCCGATCTGCTGCTCTTCTTTGATGAGTTATTTGACAGTGTAAATGGGCATACATTACGTAACCCAATGAAGAAGCTGCAATGTGTGGTAACACCCAAGTCAAACCATGTAAAATTTTGGCAAAGCGCCATTCCTATTATTAAATCCATGAGTTTTGTTAATCCCAAAACAAATCGTTCACTGATCACCCCGTCTCTCTCTTGGATTGTAACACTTCAAAGCTTCATATACTTATGGGAAAAATTAAAAGTGAGGGGTTTCAAGTTTATTGCACCCAGAGATTTTAATCAAGATCACCTTGAAAATTGTTTTTCCTGTATAAGAAGTCATGGAGAACGCAATACAATTCCCACCTGCTGTTCTTTTACAAGTTCAAGGAAATCTCTTCTTATCAATAATTTGGTTTCCTCCCATTCTCCTGGAGCAAATTGTGAGAAAGATGATTCGGTAGGTACTTTAACGACTCTCAAATTGTTTGTGGCACAAAAGGTGGATCATCAACTAATTTTACCACTTGTAAGATCTCCCGTATATCAACCATTTTCCCAAGTAAGGGTTTCACCCTACGCTTTGCACAATTCAGCTTCTGCATATCGCTGGATTTGTTTTTAAAAAAATTTATGAGCATATTCAATGTAGCAATTGTAAACGCAAATGGAGGCGCCAACTAAAATAGAGCCAAACCGTTTAATAAGATTAAGAATGTATGAGGGTTGTTACCTCTTTCAGCCTTCATTTAATGCAATTGACTATTTTGATAACTTGTCAAATCAAATATTTTCATTGTTACCACAAGTAATTACAAAATATAATTTGAAGGCATGCATCAAGAACAGAGTGCAATATAATGCAAAAACCTTGTTTTGTAACACTCATAAAAATGTAAGTAATGAATATTTGTTTAAAATAACTTTAAATGTATGTTTGTTTTATTATATTAAAATAATCAATAATATTTTAAGTGGTAAAGTTTTAAGTTATCGAAATTTAGATAGCTTAACAGAGTTGGCATATAAAAAATATCTAAAAATGCGAAAACGATAATATTGTCAGATTTAGTAATTATGTAGTAAAATAAACAAATTATTATTACATTATTATGATGGCCGGGATAGAATCTACTAGTATTTAAGTGATATATAGATTGATATTTGTATTGTATATGGAGCTATTTGTTAAGAAACCTTATGTATATTGGTTAAAATATTTCTTGTTGAAGTGGAAGTCTGGTAAACATTTGGGTGTAGACTTCTTTTATTACATGTTAAATTTTAAGTTATGTTATTAAAATAAGTCATTCCACTGATTCATTTTTATTCATTGATTTTAATAATTAACTTATTAATGGAGTTCCATAATGTAACTATAAAAAAATTAAGTTTATGTTAAAGTTTATTTAGCACAGTTGTTAATATATTTCACACTTCCCTTAGATTCTTAATAGCATTTTATATAATAGATTTCTCGAATGACAATATTTAAATGTATAGTTTAATGGATTTACGAACAATACAGATGTTTCTCATCCTTTTGGTTATGTCTAAATTGGAAAATGTCCCAAGAATGTGATTCATTTTCCATTTTATGCCTTGTAAAATTGACAAAAAATTGTAGTCATTCATCAAAATGGATATCTGCTTCTAATTGAATTTGGCATCTACCATTTCTCACAAAATTTAGATTAGCAACAAACGTCCGTACTGATAAGAGTGATGGCGATATATTTTTTTTAAATTTGTTACTATCCTTGTTTATACAATACAGTCATTTAATATGGAAACTTGGAAATATTAATTAATTAAAAAATATAAATCGACGGGTCTTAGGATTTTTTCTAAAAATTATCTCAGAAATTAATATTTCCATATTAAATACCATACTGTATACATACACAAAGACCACTTTACAAAATGGCGTTGACTTTCAACGAAAATGGTCATTCTGGATGCACACCAATTTTAAGTAGGTATATGAATGCAGATTATAGAAATCTGGAATAATGTTCCTATCAGTTCAAAAGATGGCGCATATAGCGTCTATTGTTTTCAATTTTATAACAGATGCATATCTATCCGTAAGTGATCTGTTGGTGCAACTACTATGCCCATTTAAACTTTTTAAGGTTAATTGTAATACAGTCTTTGTAGAAGCTTCAAAAATCGGTACTATTGACATAGTTAAATGTAAATTCCAAGCTTTTAATACAAAGGTAATGTTTCATACAGCAGCTACAGAAATTACAAAATCGACCCGATTCAATCGACATTTGCACATTGCAAAGTTGATAATTTATTTCTAACTAAACTGTATAACCGAAGTAATACCTTCGCAAATACCTTTAATCAGTGTTGCCAACCTAAATTCTAAGATTTCACCAGAATCTAGTCAAAAAAATCACCAGATTGAGAATTACCTGAAAATTACCAGATTTCACCAGATTTTCACTGAAATCTCCAGATTTCATTTTAGATCACCAGTAATATATTATTCTACTCCGAGTTGCACAAACGTGCAACATTAAATGTGAACCAAGGGCCTATGACAAACTAATTACGATTTTTTATGGTTTGATCTGAATTAATCTAATGAAGACAAATGGAATTATTAAAGAATTTATTTTCATCAAGTGATGGTCTCTACCTATATACGTTACTCTACAAACACTGTACCTACATTATGTAGTGGAATGTAGGCTACATAACTATGTACACTATACTAATAATAACTGAATTATAAAGATTTAAATTATAATAAAAGTAAAAAACAGTATTAAAGCAAAAAAAATATACAAATAAAACAAAATTCAATTATAAAAATTATTCTAATAACAACTACATATGATATACTAATATACTATATAATATACTATTAATAACCACCTTTAGGAGACTAGTCACTAGTACAACATGAAAAATATAACTCACTAGTCACTAGTGAGTTATATTTTTCATGTTGTACTTATGTGAGCCCTTTTTATAAAATAATTATGATATTTTAGAAATCATGTAACTTGATTATTTTTGATTATTTAGGAGAAACTTATTAACTGAGAATAGTTTTACTTTAGGTAGATTATTACTTCAATTTTGTAATACTTATTAATAATTGTTTCTAAAATATCATAATTATTTTACAAAGTGTTTACATAGGTACAACATAATAAAAGATAACTTATTATTCTCTGCCATACATTTTCAAATTATATTTTTCAAAACCTCATCTGAAATGTTATAATTGTAACATGTTCCTTGTTCCTGATTTATGATTCTTTTGAATGCAAAATTCAGCTAGTGTCTCTGCCGAAAGCCTATTCCTCACTTTGGTTTTGTTCAAATTTATCACACTGAATAAGCGTTCAACAGCGGCACTGCTGTGCGGTAGCGTAAATATATTACAAACTAATTTTTTTATTTCAGCGAACACTAGGTTGCCATCACCTGTTTCTATACTGCATATTTCTCTCCAAAATTGTATAATATTATCGGCGTTCTCCATGTTTAACTCTCTATTTTGTAACATACGCCATTCCCTATCAAGTTTATTTACGTCCGTGATGTAATTTTGGAAATGAATACTGAGAGGTCCTAACGAATTAATTTTTTTTATATTTGATGGCAGTAAAAAAGAAAGATGCCTTATAGCTTTCACATCATTGGAATTTAATGGAAAGCGTCTAGATATCTGATCGGCACCTTCAATATAGAAATCTAGACATCTAAGTCTAATTGTGCGTTTGTCATTTTCTGAAATATCAGTTCGTTGCATGGCAATGGCTACCTTTGGTCCACAATAAATGTTTTCCAGCTGTAAGAAGTTTCTCGGATTTTTACAATCGACAGCAGCTAAATCTGTGGCTTCCAAATATTCTGGTTTTAAATAACAGCCTAAAAGCATTTTATACGAGGCAGTCATATTTTCGTATAATAGGTGAATTTTTGGCAATTCTGACTGAAATTCTCTGTTAAGGTCTGTAAAAACTGGTAAAATGTACTCCAAAAATTCCAAGTAAACTTTTGTTATAGGGTTAGTTATTACAGCTGTGATGGATTCGGAGTTTGTGATGTTATCGAACGTTTCAGATGTGAAATACAATTTCAATGCTTCATATTGCTCTAGAAACCTAAGAACAACAGCGTTAAGGGACAACCAACGTGTCTGCGATAATTGTAAAATTTTATGGGGCTTTAATTGTAAAAACTTTTGGAATTCAGCAAATTGTGTCTGTCTCTTAAAACTGTATTGTAAATATGAATAGACATCTCGCAGCAATTTTTCTGGTTCAGGCGGCAATTTCTCGCATGCATATGAAGCGCACAGTGCTAACGAATGGCATATGCACCTCATGGTAAATAAATGAGGCACATCATTGGTGAGCCGAGATTTTAGGGAACTGTGTGCCCCATCATTACAGCTGCCCCGTCAGCTGCGAAACCAATCAAATTATTTCTATACGGGATTTTATGAACATTAAAAAAATCAACGATGATTTTATACAAATTTTCTGCGTTTGCTTCGCTCACGGGTAAAAGTGCCAAAAATTCATCTGTTATACAAAATTTTCAAAAGTCCGCACTACCATTGCCAAACTTTTCACACCACTACGATCGGTGGATTCATCCACAAGTAATGAGAACTTATTACTCTGTAATTTTTCGACAAGTATCTCAAAACTTGTCAGACCCATCGCACCGTTGATTAACGATGTGCATTTAGTTCGGCCACAAGTAACCTTGTTTAGGTCGTCTTTTGATAAATTTAAATTTTTTACAAGCGAAACTAAATGGTCTACTGAATTTATAGATATGTTGTGTTCAACTATGAAAGATGCTAAACGTACCTCGGCTTGTTTTATTTGTTTTCGCTAGATACTGACTGCGTTGAAAATGTTTTAATTGATTTCTGACCTTTGATAGCACTTGATTTATTTTTATGAGTAGTGGAATTTTGATGTTTTCTAACCGCAGCAATTCCACCAATGTAGTCTTTAGCACACACCTTACAGGAAAAATAACTGTCTCCTCGGCTGCTGGGTTGAATCCATGCTTTGAATTCTTCATGAGTGTCCCAATCTTTTCTATATTTATGAGCATAGATCTTCTTGGGACGCTTTGATGGGCCTTGCCCTTGTCTATCCAAATCACTATTAGAGTCTGAGCTACTCATCTGAAAAGACAAAGATGTTATATGAATAGAAGGAGCGATTTAGAGCGCAATAAATTAACATTTAAATGTAGATAATTAACCATAACTTTGTCGCAGTTCAATAATTATTGAAAGATATGATTATATGAATCGTGTCAAGTAATATATAATAACTTACCTTTTTAAGAAGAAATATTCGTCGCAAATATTAAGAAATGAGAGGAATACACTGTATTATACACAACAAAGCACTTACAAGCAGTTACAACTTGTAACTGCTTGTAAGATGCTTTGTTGTGTATAACAGACACAGTGTATTGTGTATTCCTCTCATTTCTTACAACTCCACTGAACAATTTTAATAGTAGGTAGGGATTCACAGAATATTTGCCGTGCGCCGTGCGGAAAACCCACTCTAGTCGAGCTGTAGTTTAGTTCAAAGTTCAAGTAGCAATACGCAAAGCATAAACTCTGTGAGAATCGTTTCCTGTTTATTTATAATAAAACTGAAACAGAGCAGTGTTGCCAGCAAGTGTATCCCGAATATAGCTGAATAACTGAATTTATACTAACATGAAATCGGCAAAAATAGCTATAAATTTTATAGCTATTTTTTGCCGATTTTCTCATGGCAAAAACAGAAAATCTACTCGCATATAATATGCAACAACGTTGTGCCTGTCGTGTTGTGAAATATTATTGTATATGAAACATCCTAATTCAATTGCAAATACAATAATGGACGGGGCAGTAAAATTAGATAATACAACGTCACCAGTGGCGTAACTGATGTGGATGAAGGTGTTCACAATGAATTTGAACTGAAAGCACTATAATGCAATACAAATGGAAGTTCTACATCCAATTAGAGATTCTTTCTTTGAGTCTCCGCCAGGTTTTGATGTTATAGGTGCCGAGGAAATAGTTCTGCATGCTTTCGCTGTGTGATTCAGAAAATAGCTCACTTCTCCAATTGATAGCTAACAAATTTCAGAAAATATGTGCTGAATGATGCCTCGAAATATTTAAATCCAGCTATGAAATGTCTAAATATCACCAGATTTTAGACGTTTGTAAAAAGTTTTCACCAAATCACCAAATAAGATAAGAATTCACCAGATCTGGTGAAAAATCACCAAGGTTGGCAACACTGCCTTTAATTCTTTAGTATATGGTCGGAAAAGTGTCGACGTAACAAGTGACACCAAGGGCGTAGCCAGGATTTATAACGAAACCATGGTCCATGGTCGTTCAAAATGTAAAATTTTAGGATAAAAAGAAAAGGCAAATGAAAACAAAACTTTGAGATTTTAATTATACTTAAATTAAACTAATAACAGATAACAAAAAAAATATGCACAACAGAAAAATATATATATTTTAGATTTAATTTTTTGTTTATTAAAATTTAAAAATTATTTAATTTATTTTTGCTCTTCCAGGGGGGGGCAGTTGCCCCTCCCTGCCCTTAGCTGGCTACGCCCATGAGTGACACAATTACCGGTCACAGTTTGACCCACAATACCCAGCCGCTGTACACACCTTAAGAAGACAAACTGTCAACAATTCTTGCAAAATAAAAACCGTGGAAGATGTTTGCCAGAGACATTCGAGAATAATAAATTCTGAAGTGGTTCAGTCAGCATTCAAGGAAGCATGAACATCTACTGATATCACTCATACGCCATAATATCAACAGAAACCGGATAAAGGTAGAAGGCATAATACCAAAAAGTATAGAAGAAGTTCATCACATCACTGATTCCAAATCCGTCAAAACAGACCGTAAGGAGTATTTGACTTTGTGTAGTGATCAAGTTAAAAATATTGTTATTTTTGGATGCGCATCTAATTAGATTGTTTGGCCCAATCCGCTATATATTACATGGACGGTACCCTTAAACACAGTCTAAAATTTTTCGTTTAGCTTAATTTCCATACATTGTATTAAGAATGCCCATTTCATTCCGCTTATATTTTGTTTATTACCAATTAAGCTCTTGGATACATATTGCACTGCTTTACAAGCGCTTATAAATGTTTTGCAGAAAGAATTTGGTATCACATTTGTTTGGTCTATCTTTCCTTCCACCACAATGTACCAGTGAATGTTTTGTGAACGACTTTAGACCAAATATGCCCCAACGACCAGCATTTTCCAAAATAGCAGATTATTTGATAGATGCACATATCTGAAAATGCAACCTTTCCTACCACTATTTGGGCCGCGAATTCTAGCCATTTAACTTTAACAACTAATCCATTTGAGCCATTTCATTCACTTTTCGTGCCCTCTTTTTATCACACCCACCCGAATATACATATATTTAAAAAAAAACATTATTAAATATCAAACTTTTGTTTATATAAAAATACAGAGCAATAATAAACCAATAACAACTAAAAGAAAAAGAGAGATGCGGAAAATTATTCGGCACTGAAAATTTTGGAGTTACGCAATAGAATATGAATTTTTTGAGTCAGCTTCTTGCAGGTATAAAATATAGTATAACAGTAACTTGTGTCACGTTTAGATTTTTATTAAATATAAGTGCTTCATTATATAGGGTCCTACATCTTAGCTCCTGTCTTCTACTACATCTAAATGATATTACAAAAAATATTAAAATGGTGCAATAAAATGCTTGCTAAACAGCACATTTTAAAAATATTTTCACAAATACAGGGTGGTCCATAAGTCCATCACAAGACAAACCTATATATTTTTGAACGGAGCGCCCTATATATTATTCCATATTTTAATTCTCCTAGCTTCGTACATTACCTCAAGAAAATGACAGCATCTTATACCGAATTCTTTCACAGATAGGAGAATTTCTTTGTCTGAATGGACATGTGTTGATCACTCTGTATCATTCAAGAACAAACGTAATTACATAATTATTATTTGTAGTAGGATATTTTATGTATATGGTCTATTTTATTTTTATACAGATGGCTACAAGAAATATCGGTCGAAAACGAGACGCGTAGATTTTCTCGAAATGTTAAAATGGAACACCTTATATTTTTAATCGGCATGGGATAGCTCATTTGCTACTCTATCACTTTTATTAAGCATTCCCTATACTGAAACCCACTCGTTTTTTAGTTGAATTCATCCTTATCTGTAACTACCCATTATTAATCAAAACTAGGTGTAAAAGCTACATCCTTTATAGGGAACACCTGTATATCTTATTCCTATTGAGTGAGGAATAAAGTACGCAACATCTTTTATATTTGTAATTATACTGATGTGTTTCAAAGTTTCAAGATATTCATCAAAAGCTGTTATTAGACATAGATATCTGATATTAATAATACCATTTACAACAAATTTAAATGATATTTCTTATAAACGGATTAGTATCTTTTTTTTAATACGCTCTTCTACTGCATTGAAATACGTTAGATATAAAGCGTAAACTAAGGTGAGTAAAAAAAACTACCGTTATCCCACTTTCTTGGGAAAAAATAAGATAAGGTATGTAATACTCGACCATGGAAAGAAAATGCGTGGTAACTGTCAAATAAATAAATACTAACGTTTCAATTTACGTGTGAACTAAAAGTTTTATACATTGTTAGTTACGTGCTACTAAATGTTATTATTTGTTTGCGTTACAACTATTTTTTAAGCGGTAATTATTCATTTAAGTGGTTTCTGTTGATAAAAGTGCTTCTTGCGATGGAACCAGAAAGATGAACTCGTAGATATGAGTTTTATACTAAGGGATGCCAAAGAAACCCTTTTCTGGCAAGTCGAGTTTATGCAGAGCGTTATCCCGAACGACGACATCCAGACATGCGAAGCCTGGAAAATTGATTACAAAGATTTATACAAACGGGACATGTAGACTACACAAAACCAGTCAAGAGTAGGCCCGTTCGAAGGGAAGAAAATGAATTGCTTGTTATGTTATCTGTTACCGAAAATCCTTCAGTTAGTCAAAAAGCAAGTAGTGTAGGTGTTACTGAACGAATAATTCAAAGGATTTTGAAGGATAACCGTTTTCATGTGTATATCCAGTTTCATCAACTACTATTTGATATGGATTTGGAGCGACGTATTATATTGTATTGGGTTCAACATAAACAACTTTTTTGAACAGGTTTTGTTCTCGCACAAAAATGGATTTGTGAATCACCATAACTTCCACTACTATTCAGATCAGAATCCTTGGATTTTCAGACAATATGCAACAAAGAATAAGGAACGCGTTTAAGAGTATCACGCCCGACATGTTAAGAAGAGTAGCAAGGCCTTTTCAGAACCGCCTTCAGTTCACTTTATTTATACATATGTTAACAATGTCACAATAATTTTGAAATAAAGCTATTCATAAGTTTGCCATGTCTAACAACAGATGTTGATGAATATCTCTGAAACTTTGAAACATATCAGTATTATTACAAATATAAAAGAAGTTGCGTACTTTATTCCGCACCCAATGGGAATAAAATATATAGGTATTTCCTTTACATGATATAACTTTTACGCCTAGTTTTGGTTAATAACGGGTAGTTTCGGATAAAGGCGCATTTAACTAAAAAACGAGTGGGTTTGGGTATAGGAAATGCTTAATAAAATTGATAGAGTACAAATACCTATCATGCCAATGAAAAATATAGTGTTCCATTTGAAAATTTTGAGAAAATATACGATTTTCGTTTTGACCATACTTCCGATATTTACTGTAGCCATCTGTATAAAAATAAAATAGACCATGTACATAAAATATCCCTACTGCAAATTGTAAAACCCTTAAGTTTTATAAGTATACTCATAAGTATACCCATGGCTACAAATGTTAGCTACTTAACAGTTTGGGTAATAACTATAAGATTTTGTGCCTTATGCTTAGTCGAAGATTAAAAAGGGCCAGGTTCATAAAATTATCTATTTGCCTTATTAATCAAAAAATATTTACATGAACCTAGATATGTTCGCTTTAAAATCGGGGTTGCTTCTTCCTGAAACTAATTGTTAAATACTCGGACGCCAACTTGTTTTTAAATATGAATAAACAAGTAAACCATTATACAATAGAGTTAAAAGAAAATTTCTACAATAACAAATTTTATTACACAACCTATATTTAATTATAAACGGAAATACCTTAATGCTAATATTAGTAACGTTATAACCTAATGAATAATTAATATTATGAGTAATTAATAAAATCAGAATACCTTATTCTTGCTCACACTGTAGATAACGAAATGGCTGCATGCTGGGTCAGCGTTTTGGAAATTGTTGCGTAATATTACTTCAGGGTTGAAATAAATCTGGATTTGTATGCTTTATAATTCCTAAATGAATAAATTTGCAGGATTAAGGGGTTTTAGAATTCCACTTCCCATTATTGATCGGATTAACGGTAAAATAATTAATTGCGTATATGTGTATAAACGTGTCAGTAAAGGTGAAGTTAAAGTAAAAATTAAAAAATAAAAAGTAACAGTAAAAGTAAAAGTGCCTGAAATGCAAACGTCTCAAACATTGTAAAATAACTTCAAATAACTCAACGTAAAATTTACAGCACTTTTAATAAAAAATATTTAACAGAGCAAAAATGGATGCTCTACTACCTTTCAGTATCGCACAAAAAACGACGCTCCCAAAAGGTATTTGTGCATGAACATGTCTGAAACTGAATGTGCAAACGATATGCGTGGAAGGCTTCACTTTAAATAAGTATGATAGGCAGCATCCATGGCACGAAATGCACGTTCGAAGTTTGTTACAAAATAATGATTAACTCCGTTTGTTCTTGAAAGATACAGAGTGATCAACACATGTTCATTCAGTCAAAAAAATTGTCATATCTTTAAATGCACTCGATATAAGATGCTGAAATTTTGTTGAGATAATGTACGAAGCGAGGAGAATTCAAATCTGGAATAATACGTAGGGTGTTCCGTTAAAATATATATAGGATTGTATTGTCATGGACTTATGGGCCACCCTGTATTTATAAAAATATTTTTAAAATTACGGGAGCTAAGATGTAGGACCCTGTACACTTAGATATTTTTAGTTTCAATAGAATAAATGATATAATAATAAGTGTTTCATTACCAACGTACCTACTCATTTAAAGTGAAATCCCACCTTAAGAAGGCCCTTACCTACAGAGGATTCGCGGTTTATTCAAATTTAACTGCTTTGCTTCGCCAAGCTGGCGTGCCGTTTTTACCGAGATGACACGTCTAATTTTATCAGTTTTGCCGAGTTGGCCTGTCTAATAATCTCTCATAATTTTATAGAGTATTAAAGTTGCCGAGTTGGCCTCTGACACTTAGAAAGCGTTTTGAATGTAAACATATTCAAAGTCAAGAGGTAACAAATAAAGAGAAATGGATCGCATGTTCAAATCTGAGAAAACTTTATTGTAATTTAATCATTGTTTGTACTTAGGAAAATTCGGTGATGTCCACATTATAATTTACATATATACTATAATTTATTTAAATTTAATAAATCTGTAAGTGTTTTAATATTCCATTTATCAGTTTCTAAATAATTTACGCCTGTTTAATTATTTAAAGTGGGAAAGTTTTTCGAGTCGTCTGGGAATTTTTTTATGGATGTTACGGTTATGCTTTAATTATATTTGTACTAAAGATTAGCCTAAAGGTAATATCACAATTTAAATTTTACATGATTAGTATTATGCCAGACCGTAAAAACATCATGTAAGAGTTGTTCCGTTTCCAACGCAAAGTTCTTTAAGCGTAAATAAATCAAGCTTTTGCAAATGTTCCATGTAAAAATTATTCATTTGTTGGCATTTATAAACTACTAATTTTGTATAGGATCGTGACAATCATAAATGATTTTACAAACAACCTTCGAATATAAAAAGAACAATTAATTTTTTTATAATCTTGTTATTAGTTTTATTCTTTTATGAATTACTTATTTGTTGAATTAGAAACTTTTTATTGTTAAACTTCATGTCTTTAATTAATGCGGTATAATATATGTTTTACGTTGCTGGAAAACATTAGGAATTCAATGTTAATTGACATCATTTAAATATAAACGTAAAATATTAATTATTGCAATTGTTCAGTTTAAGTTATTGTTGTTTAATTTAATATTCACCTCTGTGACATAAAGAAGAAACAATAAACAATAGACCATTAAAAATGCAGTCGTAATAGATTGAATTAAAAGTTGCGTAACATTATATTTGAACTTTTACAATGCTTCGTTGCAGCATTAAATACAAGTGGTAATGCACATAGATTTTTCTCCCTTTATTAGCGCCATTAACTAAAATAATCCTATTCCGATCGAAATTTTTGGTACGAAATAAAAATAGCGTATTTAAAAGTACTAAAAAATTAAAGTCTATTTATTACAATATGTGCTGTGGGTAATGCGAGTACAAGATTACACTTATTAAGTAGTATTAGCGCAAAAAATTGTGTGCATGCTTCGCGTGCTAGACATGACCATTCCCGGCAATTCCATCCCGACAATGGCCATCCTGGTACCGTTTAATCTGGTAACGGTCATGTCGGCCATGAGCATCCCGGCGAGGAGTAATCTCGGCAACCATATACGTCCCGACAATAAACAACTTGCCACCGGTTTTCTCGATATATCCCACGATAAGATAATTAAAATACTTTGCTTTTGGGGCTTTACATAGTGTATTTGTAATATGTGTATATATATATATATATATATATATATATATATATATATATATATATACACATATAACGACCCTGCACAGCGTTGCACGTGACGACTTCAATACCCGTGAATTAACCCATTTTGAAACTCCATTAAAAGTCAGCACTAAGCTACATATATTTTTAATACAGTTATTTTTGTTATTTTGATCAAATATAAAACATAGCGGATACCCTGCGTGTTCTAGTATGCTAATGAAACCTAGGCGTACCGGTCGTTGCTGTGTCGAAAGATTATGAGGTACGTATATTTAAAAATTTGAATCAAAACCTTCGCGAGTGTACTCATAAGTTCAAAGTTTCATGGCGATCGGATGGATGGTTTCAAAGTCTATAACGGCACAGGTAGAAAATTTTTGTTTTATATATTAATATATATACATATATATATATATATATATATATATATATATATATATATACAGAGTGTTTTACACGTTGGCCAAATTGAAATGTGATAGCGAAGCCTATTCTGAACATATTTGCTCTAAGAACTCCTAGCCTAAGAGTAGAAGTGGGGCACTTGCCCCACTCCTTTTTTTTTACGTCACAAGCCCCGCCCCTTTCACTTTTTTATATGCCCACGTGGGGACCGGTTTTTCCACCCTTATTTTTACGCTTACGTGTAGGACGTGTTTTTCACCCCTATTTTTGCACATCCACGTGTGAGACCGGATTTTCCACCCTTATTTTTACTCGCTTACGTGTAGGACGTGTTTTTCATCCCTATTTTTGCACATCCACGTGTGAGACCGTATTTTCAACCCTGCTGAATTTTATCCTAATTATTTTTTATACGTGTGAGACAGGATTTTCCACCCTTATTTTTACACATCCACGCGCGACACTGTGTTTTCAACCCTAATTATTTTTACTCGCTTACGTATAGGACATGTATTTTCACCCTATTTTTGCACATCCACGTGTGAGACCGTGTTTTCAACCCTAATTATTTTTACTCGCTTACATGAAGGACCGTATTACCCTTATTTTTATTATTTCTTTTGGTTAAACCTTATGGCTGTATTAAGGACCTTTTGACAGCCAGGGCTTTTGCTAACGTGAGGCTGGTCCTGGTCTTGGCTTAGAACTGTATTTAGGGGCTGGAACTTAGGGCTGGTCTAGATAAGTCTTAGAGTTTGGTTTTGGTGGTGGAGCTAGGGTTGAGTCAGGCCTTGGTGGTGGAGCTAGGGTTTAGAACTGTATTTAGGTGGGGCTGTATGTAGAGCTGAGGATAAGTCTTAGGGTTATTTCTGATAGTATTAAGGTCCTTCTGATAGTTTAGCCCCGGAGGCTGGGCAGACACATACGCCTACAATAATTGCATAATTAATAAGATATTATTATTTAGTCTATTGCTTTAAAAGGGTTAAATGCTATTGGAGAAAACGTTTCTAATAAGGAGATGAGATAGCATCTGTGTTAAGGATTGATCTTGCGTGGGAATTTGAATGACAGTAAAATTTAATTATAGAACACTTATTTTATAGTCATAATTAAAAAAAATCCTCAGTTAACTATAAAAAATTACTACTCCTAATGAAACAAAACATTTTTATTAAGTTAATTAATCACATTAACAGTTTGTGTTTTCTAAAACGCATATTAAAACATAGTTTACCTGCATTGAAATAATATCCATCCGTCCGCTAAGAATGTTGTACGCCTTAATATTTTTTAAAGAAACTTAATGCTTGTGTTTTATAACTGTAATTAAAAATCTGTAAATAAATAAAAGGGTTAATACCACACTTACCAGATCTGTTTAAAGAACGTTTTCGAGGCACTGATTTACGCGTGATAGTTACTGTTTTGTGCTGCATGTCAAACTAAAGAACAACTTTCTAGTTGTGTAAAACCACCTATAATTAGAGTGTAAAATATACAAATAACCTCATTGTCTTTATCATCACTTAGCAACATACATTTACCTTTCTCTTAAAATAAAACTGTTTGAAAATATTCGTATACGGACACACAAATTGTTTTATAAAAACCATATTAAGTGTTTGGAATGTTTAAAATTCCATAACATTTTGTAGTAAGAAATCACTGTTCACGTTTACTTTTTAACCGTGTAATTATATAACTTTTGTTTAATTTAATAGTCTAAAACCAATATAAATGGTTAATATAATTTCTAAAAATATTATTAGAGTTGATAGCCGTTTTATTTCAAGTAATTGTTTTCAATATATATAAAATGTAAGTGGACCTGTATTATTTGTTGTAACCTTCTACTTACATAAATTCAACTTATACACGAATTAATAACGACCTCCACTAGTTTATAACACAATCGCTATGTAGCGTGTTTTATTTACACCCGTACTTCTATAAACTATTAATGCTCCATTTTAATAGGGTGATCAACTATCTGAAAAGGTTTACTGTTAAAGTATACGATGAAGATCGTTTGAAGCAAACCTGTATTATTCTTATATACGAATGATATTTCAAAAGTACTAGTATAATTAACATGAAGGTTTATAAATCTACATCCAGACAAGGAATCAGTTTTAAACACAAAGAATTTATCTGTAAGCAGACAATGCTATTACATAAGACGTTTTACAAAACGTGGTTATTCCACATTGAGAAAATTGTTAGTCATGAGAAACAAGCTGGTCTTGAAGTTAGCCTTGAAGTTAGCTAGTCATAGGTTTTGAAGTTTACCTTGAAGTTAGCCTTGCGAGCAACTTTATAAAAATGTACACCTGAGTTTAAGTTGACGTATATTGGTTTATGAATATTTTTATTATTCTGAAAAATGTTATTAAAAATGTTTTCTATTAATTACCCTTTCTAGACTATATGTTTTATCTATACACGAAATTTTATTTCACAACAGCATACTCATTCTACCTTGAGAAAATTGTTAACCTAGAGAAACAAGTAGGTTTGAAACTCAAACAACCCTCTGTTACCACTCTCGTCAATGTAGATAGAGGTCCAATGCTGGTCTGGTTTGTCTGCAGGGTCCGTGTTTACGATAATCGCACTCGGTCGAGGTGCGTGTCTGGGTAGTTGATTAGAAGCACATACAAGTCGAAAACACATTCTTATTGTGGCTGGGGTCGATTTCAAGCATCTCAACACTTCTGCCGCATACATCTTTGTGGATTTTTATCAGATGGGATTAATAACAATGTCAACTAAACGTTTTAAAAATTTCTAATTTGAAAATAAGAGTGACGTAATCTAATTTTATTTGAAATTTCATGGAGATCATCATCATCGAGATTTTGAGATACTACCATCTCATCGTCTTCACCTTGAACGATTATATTGTAACCTATAAAGCAAGCTAATAACCCTAATAGTTTATCAGACATTATTACATGGACATGAGGTTAGTCCTAAATTAAATGGTTTCAACGCTGCTCTGGGAATGCTGTACACACTTAAAACCTTTAAGTCTGCTCGGAAGTTGTACCGTATTCACTTTCTTCAATTTTATCTGCACTCTGTTTCGAAGCTGTAATACGTTTTCTAATACATAAACAGAATCTTCAATACTGTGATACGTGTAGCAGCAAAACACATGAGCTAGTTAGTTTCACCTCTATATTACTTTACATGCAAGCCTGATCTTATCATAAATAAATACATCTGTCAAAAAAGCTAATTAAACATAACTCCACGGCCAGGTATAGCAAGCAACGCTTCCAATTATAGCTCTTAGTCAACACAATAGGGCCTACAACTACATACAATCGACTAGCACTGCTTTAGCACGAGGATCAAACGAAAAACACGCAGCACGCACGCACGCAAGCTCGCACGTACGCTCGCACGTACGCACGCACGTAGCGAACGCTCGACGTACGCACGCACGCTCGCACGTACGCACGAACGTACGCACGCTCGCACGTACGCAAGCTCACACGTACGCGCGTTCGCACGCCCGTACGTACGCACGCACGCACGTATGCGCGCACACACACACACACACACGAGAGCGAAAACACGCTAAAGCGAAAAACTTGTAAACTTGCAAACATGAATCAAGACGGTGGAGCACCGCTAGGAAAAAAAACAGGTTTATTAACAAAACCGAAGGAAAGCTTAACGTTTTGAAAATATATTATTATTATTATTATTATAAACAACAATACATCATTATTATTTAATAACATGCTTTATCGGTTTTCTTCTTCTTCTTGAACCGTGAGTCGTCCTCATCATCATCATCATGATTTTGAGATTTGCCCTTCACCCCTATCTCATCGCGGCGTCTGAGGAGAAAATACCTCGACCATAAAGAGGCGTTTAGATTTATAAAACATATCCCAGGCTATGTTAGAGTGTGGTTAGGTCAATACTTCAGACATCCCCGAAGATGTCCGATTCTACCCTAACATTGACGAGCACGCTTGCGCACAAGGCCAAAGGCTAGCTGCGTTCTGGCGTCTTAGGAGAAAATACCTCGACCATAAAAGAGGCCTTTAGATTTATAAACATCCCCAGGGCTATGTTAGAGTGTGGTTAGGTCAATACTTCAGACATCCCCGAAGATGTCCGATTCTACCGAACGTTGACGAGCACGCTGCGCACAAGACCAAAGGCTAGCTGCGTTCTGTCTTAGGAGAAAATACCTCGACCATAAAAGAGGCATTTAGATTTATAAACATCCCCCAGGGGCTATGTTAGAGTGTGGTTAGGTCAATACTTCAGACATCCCGAAGATGTCCGATTCTACCCTAACATTGACGAGTACGCTTGCGCACAAGACCCAAGGCTAGCTGCGTTCTCGTTTCTCGTGTGTTTCGCTCTTTAAAGTGTAACTGTCATCGAGTGAGCATTACTATAATGTATTCTCCTGTTTATGAGCCAACATCAGCGGACATTAGAGATTTTACTGACTTGTTAATAAACTATTACAACATAACCGTTCAAGATAATGATGAAAGCGATGACGTGGTTGAGCTGGGTGTATCTCACATCCAAGATGATGATTCACAGAAGAGAAAGAAGAGCGATGAGATAGGGGTGAAGGGCAAATCTCAAAATCATGATGATGATGATGAGGACGACTCACGGTTCAAGAAGAAGAAGAAAACCGATAAAGCATGTTATTAAATAATAATGATGTATTGTTGTTTATAATAATAATAATAATATATTTTCAAAACGTTAAGCTTTCCTTCGGTTTTGTTAATAAACCTGTTTTTTTTCCTAGCGGTGCTCCACCGTCTTGATTCATGTTTGCAAGTTTACAAGTTTTTCGCTTTAGCGTGTTTTCGCTCTCTCGTGTGTGTGTGTGTGTGTGTGTGTGTGTGTGCATACGTGCGTGCGTGCGAGCGTACGTACGGGCGTGCGAACGCGCGTACGTGTGAGCGTGCGTACGTGCGAGCGTGCGTACGTTCGTGCGTACGAGCGTGCGTGCGTAGCATGCGAGCGTTCGCACGTGCGTGCGTACGTGCGAGCGTACGTGCGAGCTTGCGTGCGTGCGTGCGTGTTTTTTCGTTTGATCCTCGTGCTAAAGCAGTGCTAGTCGATTGTATGTAGTTGTAGGCCCTATTGTGTTGACTAAGAGCTATAATTGGAAGCGTTGCTTGCTATACCTGGCCGTGGAGTTATGTTTAATCAGCTTTTTTGACAGATGTATTTATTTATGATAAGATCAGGCTTGCATGTAAAGTAATATAGAGGTGAAACTAACTAGCTAATGTGTTTTGCTGCTACACGTATCACAGTATTGAAGATTCTGTTTATGTATTAGAAAAACGTATTACAGCTTCGAAACAGAGTGCAGATAAAAATTGAAGAAAGTGAATACGGTACAACTTCAGCGAGCAGACTTAAAGGTTTTAAGTGTGTACAGCATTCCCAGAGCAGCGTTGAAACCATTTAATTTAGGACTAACCTCATGTCCATGTAATAATGTCTGATAAACTATTAGGGTTATTAGCTTTGCTTTATAGGTTACAATATAATCGTTCAAGGTGAAGACGATGAGATGGTAGTATCTCAAAATCTCGATGATGATGATACCTCCATGAAATTTCAAATAAAATTAGATTACGTCACTCTTATTTTCAAATTAGAAATTTTTAAAACGTTTAGTTGACATGTTATTAATCCCATCTGATAAAAATCCACAAAGATGTATGCGGCAGAAGTGTTGAGATGCTTGAAATCGACCCCAGCCACAATAAGAATGTGTTTTCGACTTGTATGTGCTTCTAATCAACTACCAGACACGCACCTCGACCGAGTGCGATTATCGTAAACACGGACCCTGCAGACAAACCAGACCAGCATTGGACCTCTATCTACATTGACGAGAGTGGTAACAGAGGGTTGTTTGAGTTTCAAACCTACTTGTTTCTCTAGGTTAACAATTTTCTCAAGGTAGAATGAGTATGCTGTTGTGAAATAAAATTTCGTGTATAGATAAAACATATAGTCTACAAAGGGTAATTAATAGAAAACATTTTTAATAA
The DNA here is from genome assembly GCA_036346205.1 of Vesta saturnalis. Classification (NCBI taxonomy): domain Eukaryota; kingdom Metazoa; phylum Arthropoda; class Insecta; order Coleoptera; family Lampyridae; genus Vesta; species Vesta saturnalis. Next base: position 26,492 of record JARFJB010000933.1, on the reverse strand, counting down.
CATTTTTCTTAGAATAATAAAATATTCATAAACCAATATACGTCAACTTAAACTCAGGTGTACATTTTTATAAAAGTTTGCAAGGCTAACTTCAAGGTAAACTTCAAAACTATGACTAGCTAACTTCAAGTAACTTCAAGACCAGCTTGTTTCTCATGACTAACAATTTTCTCAATGTGGAATAACCACGTTTTTGTAAAACGTCTTATGTAATAGCATTGTCTTTACAGATAAATTCTTTGTGTTTAAAACTGATTCCTTGTCTGGATGTAGATTTATAAACCTTCATGTTAATTATACTAGTACTTTTTGAAATATCATTCGTATATAAGAATAATACAGGTTTGCTTAAACGATCTTCATCGTATACTTTAACAGTAAACCTTTTTCAGATAGTTGATCACCCTATTAAAATGGAGCATTAATAGTTTATAGAAGTACGGTGTAAATAAAAACACGCTACATAGCGATTGTGTTATAAACTAGTGGAGGTCGTTATTAATTCGTGTATAAGTTGAATTTATAAGTAGAAGGTTACAACAAATAATACAGGTCCACTTACACATTTTATATATATTGAAAACAATTACTTGAAATAAAACGGCTTATCAACTCTAATAATATTTTTAGAAATTATATTAACCATTTATATTGGTTTTAGACTATTAAATTAAACAAAAGTTATATAATTACACGGTAATTAGTTAAAAGTAAACGTGAACAGTGATTTCTTACTACAAAATGTTATGGAATTTTAAACATTCCAAACACTTAATATGGTTTTTATAAAACAATTTGTGTGTCCGTATACGAATATTTTCAAAACAGTTTTATTTTAAGAGAAAGGTAAATGTATGTTGCTGTAAGTATGATAAAGACAATGAGGTTATTTGTATATTTTACACTCTAATTATAGGTGGTTTTTACACAACTAGAAAGTTGTTCTTAGTTTGACATGCAGCACAAAACAGTAACTATCACGCAAATCAGTGCCTAAAACGTTCTTAAGTACAGATCTGGTAAGCGTGGTATTAACCCTTTATTTATTTACAGATTTTTAATTACAGTTATAAAACACAAGCATTAAGTTTCTTTAAAAATATTAAGGCGTACAACATTCTTACGGACGGATGGATATTATTTCAATGCAGGTAAACTATGTTTTTAATATGCGTTTTAGAAAACACAAACTGTTAATGTGATTAATTAACTTAATAAAATGTTTTGTTTCATTAGGAATGTCAGTAATTTTTATAGTTCACTGAGGATTTTTAATTATGACTATAAAAATAAGTGTTCTATAATTAAATTTTACTGTCATTCAAATTCACGCAAGATCAATCCTAACACAGATGCTATCTCATCTCCTTATTAGAAACGTTTTCTCCAATAGCATTTAACCCTTTTAAAGCAATAGACTAAATAATAATATCTTATTAATTATGCAATTATTGTAGTATGTGCTGCCAGCCTCCAGTAAACTATCAGAAGGACCTTAATACTATCAGAAATAACCCTAAGACTTATCCTCAGCTCTACATACAGCCCCACCCAAATACAGTTCTAAACCCTAGCTCCACCACCAAGGCCTGACTCAACCCTAGCTCCACCACCAAGACCAAACTCTAAGACTTATCCTTAGACCAGCCCTAAGTTCCAGCCCTAGCTCTACATACAGCATAAATACAGTTCTAAGCCAAGACCAGGACCACCTCACGTTAGCAAAAAGTCCTGGCTGTCAAAAGGTCCTTAATACAGCCATAAGGTTTAACCAAAAGAAATAATAAAATAAGGGTAATACGGTCCTTCATGTAAGCGAGTAAAAATAATTAGGGTTGAAAACACGGTCTCACACGTGGATGTGCAAAAATAGGGTGAAAATACATGTCCTATACGTAAGCGAGTAAAATAATTAGGGTTGAAAACACAGTGTCGCGTGGATGTTAAAAATAAGGGTGGAAAATCCTGTCTCACTCGTACACGTATAAAAAATAATTAGGATAAAATTTCAGCAGGTTGAAAATACGGTCTCACACGTGGATGTGCAAAAATAGGGATGAAAAACACGTCCTACACGTAAGCGAGTAAAATAAGGTGGAAAATCCGGTCTCACACGTGGATGTGCAAAAATAGGGTGAAAAAACGTCCTACACGTAAGCGTGTAAAAATAAGGGTGGAAAACCGGTCCCCACGTGGGCATATAAAAAGTGAAAGGGCGGCTTGTGACGTAAAAAGGAGAAGTGCCCCACTTCTACTCTAAGTCTTATGGTTTATTAAATATGATTTTTTTGTATTTATTAAAAAATTCCCAAAGTTTCGCATTATTATGTCTATTACTTTTTTTTGTATGTTGTAAGTTCTCAAAATAAATTTTGCTTTTGTCTTTGAGACTGCCTCGTAATAAATAAATGGATATTTGATGCAGATATTAAAGAAAAATATACTATGAGGCAACAATGTCTGTGAAAAATAAATCGGATACAATTTTTCATTAAAATTAAAAAAAACAAAAGCGATGAAAATCTTAAAATACTTCTAAAACTTTGGTTCATTCTTTCTAGTGATATGCCACACATTAATATAGATCTTTAAAATACTGATATTTTAATAAAATTCTAAGAAAACCAAAATTTTAATAATGCATAGTTCTTTTTATTTAATTACATTCACACTTCATCTTACGAACACACATGTTACACAAGTAAATACATTAAATTTGTTCCAATCCAGTCAAAACCGTTCATGGTAGATTTATATGAACTCATAAAATGGGACTCATTTTATGTATTACGCATGAGTATGTCCATACAAACACAATACAGGCAGTCGCTTGACGCTTGACGTTTGTTACGTTTTCGTTTAAGTTTAATAATTGTGTTTCGTCGCTGTTATCATTACAATGGCTGCGTTTACTAATGAAGAAAATGCTGATATTATTATGGCGTATGGCCGAGCAAATAGTGGAGTTGCGTGAAGCTCGACGAATTTATCAGCAACAGTATCAACTGTCGATACCCAACCGCAATACGTTTGCCAAGACTTACCAACGTTTGCGAGGGACAGAAATGTTACTCAACTCGCACCAGAATAAATGCTAGACAGCATAATGTTGCTGTCGATGAGAACATACTGAAGCTTTTAATGCAGATCACCAGAAGCATAAGATATAAGCTGGAATGCTGGGTGTTAGTATTTGGAAAGTTTGAAAGTAGTTCGAGGAGATGGAAACATGCTTTCCACTACACACCGGTGCAAGTAATTTTTTAGTACATTCTGAATCGGTCGCTATGTGTAAACATTTTTTCTTTAGATGTACTTTTTTTAATGAACTTATTTTAGTGCTTATAAAGGCAATACTCTAGTCGCCTAAATCCTACTGTAACCTGTGCACTGCGTTCTCACTAATTCCTACAAATTTTTTAAAGACCTATTTTTAAAGTTCTTAATTTAGTACATTAATGTATCTCATTTTTGTTCCAGGTCTCGAGGAAGCGGATTATGATAGGCGTTTACAGTTTTGTAGACTTCTTTTGCACACTGACGTTGACGACCCAACTTTCTTACGATCAATTCTGTGGACGGACGTCAACCTACACAATTTGCACATTTGGGCCTATGAAAATCCCCATGGCAAAAGGGCCATGAATTTTCAACGCAAATTTACCGTGAACGTTTGGGCAGGTTTTACCGGGAGACATCTCATTGCACCTCACTACTTGCCGCACAACTTTAATGGAGACAGTTATTTAGAATTTTTAATTAACGATCTTCCACAATTGTTAATTCATGTACCACTCGTCAATGAAGATAGGCCTATTGTCTTAAAATGATGGTTGTCCAGCTCACTACAGAGTAACCGTCCGGAGTATCTGACGACGTCTTTCTAATTCCTGATTAAGATTTCATCCAATGAGCGCGTTCTCCAGATACATTCTGGATTATCATGTATACTGCTAATGTCGTCTGTACACAAGCAATTTAAAATAGAGGACTTAATACAAAAAATGACGCCATTTGTAATAATGGAAGAGATAGGCTTGTACTACCACGGTTGAAATATCGCAATGTCGCATGTTTAAGAAATAGGAAGACAAATTGAACAGGATTTGTACTAAATAAAAAAATGTTTTTTTCTGTTTTTCATTTAAATTTCCTACATCTAAAGAAAAAATGTTTACATAGCCGACCGATTAAGAATGTACTAAAAATTACTCACCGTGTATGAATTGCATGAGTATGACCGTACCATGAATGGTTTTGACTGCATTGGAACAAACCTAATGTATTTACTTGTGTAACATGTGTGTTCGTGAGATGAAGTGTGAATGTAATTAAATAAAAATAACTATGCATTATTAAGAATTTTTGGTTTTCTTAGTATTTTATTAAATATAACAGTATTTTTAAAGATCTATATTAGTGTGTGGCATATCACTAGAAAGGGGATGAACCAAAGAAGTTTTTAAAGGTATTTTAAGACTTACATCACTTTTGTTTGTTTTTTTTAATGTTAATGAGAAAATTGTATCCGATTTATTTTTCGCCCACCACCGGGACTTTATTGCCTCATAGTATATTTTTTCTTTAATATCTGCATCAAATACCCATTTATTTATTATGAGGCAGTCTCAAAGACGAGCAAAATTTATTTTGAGAACTTACAACATACAAAACAAAAGTAATAGACATAATAATGCGAAACTTTGGGATTTTTTTAATAAATACAGCAAAAATCATATTTAATAAACCATAAGACTTATGCTAGGAGTTCTTAGAGCAAATATGTTCAGAATAGGCCCCGCTATCCCACATTTCAATTTGGCCAAGGTGTACTGAACACTGTATATATATATATATATATATATATATATATATATATATATATATATATATATATATATATATGTAGATTTTACATAAATCTATACGTTTAAACAATTTTTAGATAGTTACCACTACCAAGGACGATAATTGTAATTGTTATTGAAACGTGTAGATCTAACTACTATGGTATACGGGGTAAGTCATTAGACGTTTTACAATCTTATCTCAAAAATCAGAAACAATGTGTGTCTGCAAATAATGCAACGCCAATTGTCGAACCTGTATCGATTGGAGTACCACAGGGATCAACACTAGCCCCTCTCTTGTTTCTAATTTATATAAACGACCTGTCAATCTCAGTTAGGCCAAACAAGTGCATTTAATTTGCGGACGATACAACTTTTTTATGTGAGGAACATGAAACCAAAAACGTAAATAATACTATTGCTGTTCAAGACTAGCTAGACACAAATCAATTAAAACACAATGCTAACAAGATGCAAGAAATTAACTTTAATTCAAAAAAATGTATAGTAAGCAGAACGATTGTTAAACTACTTGTCATTACAATCGATAGTGAATTAAATTGGGAACCCTACATTGATAAATTATGTTCTACATTTGGTTCCAACATCTTTTTAATATTAAAACTACGATACCTTGTACTTAGAGCTTTTCTTTTGTCTTGTTACTTTTCATTTATTCACTCCAGAATTAATTATGCGATTATCTTATGAGGGAAATCATCTCAGTCAGTTAAAGTCTTTAGACTACAAAAGAGAGCAATAAGATTAATAGCTAACCTTGGTTGTAGAGATCATTGCCGAGACCTTTTTAAGAAATACAAAGTTATGCAGTACCACGCATGTATATGTATATATATATATATATATATATACATATATATATATATATATATATATATATATATATATATATATATATATATAATATATATATTATATTGTAGCGTCCCCTAGGTATCCTATCTTGAAAAGTGTAGTTTGAACTGATTCCCAATAATGCAAATTCGAGAACAAAACAATCGCTCAGTGATTTATCTTGGCTTTACTGACAATAATGTTACTATTACTGAAATTAATTGCTTGCCTTACATTGACTTTCCTGGCAATAATTAAAACATTACAATTTATTTACACGTCTGATATTTAATTACTAGCAAACCTCAAACCCGATCAAAAGAATTGGCCGTCTAGTGGTAGGTACGTAGTGCTATTTGAATTAGTTAGGCTGGATCCTCATCCAGTGTTAAGTGTTGGATCATGTGGGGCAGGTAGAAAAATGAAACTACTCAAATTAAAATTAATGACCTTGGTGCAATAAAGGTTCAACCCGTTAATGTGCTATTGTGGGAAATAACCACCAATAAAATCCACTTTATTCATAAGTAAGTAATTGCACAAGTACATTAATAAATCAAATAACACAAAAAGAAGGAAAGGGTTAAATATATAACAAAACACCATTAAATCAGGTTAAAGTGGGTACAAAATTATAACATTAAGAGAAAAATAAATAACAAGCAGTTTACCTACACATAAACACAATTAAAAATAAATAAAATAAATTAAAATAAATCAGAATAAAAATCGTAATACCAAACATGTGGCCCTCTAAAACCAATCATGTCGGTCGTTAAGTAAATAAGCACATAAAACAATAAGGAAAATTACGGTACATATAAAATACAACAACAGTAAAATTGCACATGTGGTAATAAGGTAAATCCCTTTCTGAGGTTACACATTCATCTATACAACAATAAAAACAATAAAAATAAAATTTGAAGTGTTGAATGGTCATCTGGACCTGGGAGTATGTAAACACTCGGCAACTGCCTATTTACAATTATAACCAAGCTTGCTTTATCCTGTACTCGCTTGTCCAGGCCAGTGTATAGGTTTACACAAATAAAAATATAAACAACAAACAACAATGCTAATTCACCCAAATGCAAGAGTGAGGGAACCCTGTACTGTCTTCTATTTTAGCAGATTTTCGCTTAATGAACCCGCGTGCGAATGGGATACCTTCCCAAGGCAATATTTGCTTTAGTACGTTTGCTTGCAGAATTGGTTGCTGCAAGCTTAAATTTTATTAAAAATGCCTACTTACACGTGAATACATTCCATTTCGTTCAACTCTTTACCACCAACACGATGAGTTAAGATACTCTTAAAACTGGCGCCGCGGCATTAATTAGATTAATATTAGGAAAAATTCACCTTAAAACACACTAAAAGAAAAGAACGAAACGCAACTGCCTTCCCCACCGATTTCAAACTAACCATGTCTACTACCGAAAATCAACCCCCGTCTTTCAAAAGTAATAAAAAAAAACAAGAAACATTAATTTACCTTGGAACAGTTTCATATTAATTATGGAACGAAATCGTAATTTTAAAAATATGCATTCTTCCATAACAAGCCCTACATTTAGGTCTCGAGTTTCAACGTACCAAACAAAGATCCTTTGATTTGCGCTACGTACCGACACCGTTTATTATTACATTTGTCAAGTTTTTACAGCCACTTTCAAAGATTCTGTATCTATCCTAACATGTGTTTTTTTCAACCCTTACTCAAATATGAATTACGTAAAATACAGAAAATAAAATATCCAGAAAATATTATTAAATTACGATTTAATATATAATAAAATATATCAAACACCGTTAATTCTATCGCGGTGACAATAGCGATTTACATGTTCATTATAATAATAAAATATTCGGTACCTAGAATATATATATATCATATATATATATATATATATATATATATATATATATATATATATATATATATAAATTTCTTGAAATACGTAAAAAATTTATAAATAAACTTTGTCACCAAAGTTAAAACTGAACGTATCAGCAAATAAATGTACAATTAACTTAACAATAAAATTAAGACATTTCCTATAAAAAAAGTTCAAAATGGATTTTTATTATACAACTGCTTTTTTGTGCAGAGAAATACATGAAGCACAGTACAGTACACTAACTCTATCGTTTATAATTTGTTTGTTATTCGTAATTTAATTCTTCATGACAAGACTAAACAATGACAAATTGCAATAGTTAAATAAATGAACTATGAACTATTTATGTAAAAGATAAATACACCATTTAAAAACTCATAAGCTAAGTATTTTAATTATGTGTAATAATGGTGAAAATTTACGGTTTCAAATGATTAATAATTAAATATACATAATGTTGTTTTGCTACAACAGTTACATTTCTAGTAGATTGATTACTAATAGGCTAAATTTTAATATTTATCTTTAATTTTGACAATATTATTATTATATTTCTTAGTTACAAAATTTTTACAGCAATTTTAATTGACAGAAGGGAAACACTGAAATACTGAAATACCGAAATACCGAAATACTGAAATAATTAAATATAAATATAAAGATTATTTTTAATATACCTCACCAAACGTTTACTTCATGCATTGATGTTGCATCTTTCATTTAACGATGATTGGTTTCGACCAGTAAAGCATGTTATGAAATTACCATCACTGTTAAAAGTATAGTCTAATTTTGTGCTACCATGTTTAGCAACCAATGGCAATAATCAATTCTTTCAAAATATGTTTAATGATGAGAAATGTATGTAGCTAACTATGAAATAAAACTTTTTATTAAAGGATATTAACAAGACAAGGCATATATTTCAGGGCAATATGTTTTGTAGATATACCAATGGTTTTAAAATTCGTTTAAGGTATTTTATGCCTTTATTAGAAATATCTCTATTTTATGAGGATTAATGTTGTACATTTATTAATCCATGCCTCTCAAGGCCTACTATTTCAATTTCATATTTTTAAATTTTGATAGTTGAGTAAATTCTATCATGTGATACATCGCTGAAAAGGTGATAAAAATACTATTCGATAATGTAAAATTCAAGATGGCGTCCATATGAAAAACAATAGTTAGTGTATGTATTTCAAAACAAATGACTGTAGATAAATTTTGGTACTTTTTAAAAGTGTCATAATAATGTACAAATCAAAATGTTGTCAGACTTCAAATAACAGAGCTACAGTAGTAGAATGGACAATTTTGTTTTCTTCAATTATTTCAAAACAAAAAAGTTACTTCAAATCTGACTTTACCATGATGATAGCCATAAAATTCTCTAAAACTTTATTTAACCGAGATTCTATCTTCAATATAACGAATAGCAATACATGCTGAATCTGACATGTATGCTAGTACGTTTGTGATATTTTCCTCAGTTCGGCCTCTACCACGTCTAGGAAAGACGGACGATGCATACCTATGGTATTTCTTAAACGCGCCAATCGCTCCAAAACTTTTTCTCGTAACGATGCCTTTCTGAATACCGTGCAGCATAAACTCCAGCAACAGTTGAATTGTTCATGCATTTAAAATGTACAAGCATATCAAATGCTATTTCATTTGTTAACGGCGTTTTAAAATCAACCATTCGTTAATCAAGCAAGAAAACTTTAATGGAACAAATATTATTTTGACACAAAGCAATATTTAAAGTGGCTACACAGATTAACGGCTTTGTCACAAAACTAAATTGACAATGTTAACACTTTATTAGAAGCACCCAAGAAACCTTTTCAAACTAGACCTAGTTTATTAAAATCGATTCGTTGAAGAAGTTATAACATTTATTTCAAGTGTCTCAATAGAGAAAAATGTTTTTAAGCTTATGTAGTTTACAATGAAACTGTTTTGGACATATCTTGATGATGCCGATTTAAGACAAAAAGCCGATTTTCTAATTGTATTCGTGTACGCCCAAGCGACAATCGCAGGAACTTGAAACTAATTTCTAGCAATTTCATGGGTCAGTTTTGCATCAATATTTTTCCCGAAACTATTCAATGCGTATTTTGATATACAGTCTGTCTCCTTTATTAATGGACCACCGATACAACAAAACTTCATCCACATTCCGTATGCTTTTATGTAAATTATTATGACTTCAAATTTGTAAACAAAATCTTCTACAGTGCTCACAGTTTACGGTTAAACTTCATATAGCTCATCCAACGAAATTTCATTAATTTGTGTAAGTAGTCCCTACGTTCTAAATTGTTTCTATCTCCTTTTGAGACATGTTTCTGTAGAAACACTAATGCTTATGAAATTTAAAGCAGTAATATTTTATGAACCTCATAATAAGTCTATTATAGATGAAATAATACTTATAGTAGATTAGGTGTGGATAATTACATGATTAGAAAGCTACGCTAATTGAACTATCAATAATCATAAAATGGATTTGTGACCTACAATACCCACAATAAACTTTGCAGTGTTATAATATAGTAAATATATGAATATGAAAATACCGCATATTTGCATATATTCAGTTGTGATTTTTTAAACTAACGACGTTTACGTTTGTCAGTAAAAGGAAAACAAAGACACGCTGTTTAATAGAAACACATTTGATCAGGATATTGATAACTTAGTCGCCACGGTAACATAATCGTTTGTCTGTTGTGTTTGTTTCAGCATTATTGAATTATTTGTCAAAATTATTTGAATGTAGCTCTTCTCTAATCACTGTTTTTTCTCAGATGTTCACTATCTGCGTTGGAGCTGTCCATTCCATAACAATAGTCATTTGCGCCACAATGGATTCCGCGACTATCACTACGTGAAACATCAACCCTGAGAGATATTTGATACTTTAACACTTACTCGTGAGCATCAAGAATCAACGTTCTGAAAAGCTCACAACTGGTATCATTCTTTTGCATTTTAATGCTGGATCTCATGTCTTAATGCTAATGGTGATTTCTTTTAGTTTTGTTTGCAAAAAATAATTTACCTCTTCTAAACATAGTAGTTACTAGCTACAATGTTTATTGCATTTCAGATTTAAAAAGGGATTCCATTCATGAAATTTATTTCAATAAAAAGTTAAGTAATTTGGCTTTTGTAATTGGTGCTTTATAAATTTAACACCTTTCCATGTCATTTGGTAAAATTTATCCCAACCATGATAACATGAACAGATTCTTGCATTTTTTACATTAAAATGCTCCTCTTTCTTACAGTCATTGATCCACTCTTTCCTTAAGTTTTTATCATTAGGAAAACGAAGAAACACCGTTTTTTTTTTAAGCACAACGCGTTTTTAACAACTGAATTATATATGGTTCGTCTTTAAAAATAATCCATTTTAGTAAAAGGCACTGCTTGCACACTAAAAGCAGATATATGTATTAAATCACAAATATCAACACAAAACAGCTCATTATATAGTGTATTCCAATCCAAACACAAAACAGCATACAAAACAGAGACAGTGACAGACGAGAGAAACTAAGGAGATGATGGAGCGGAGAGAAACGAGAGAACCGATAGAGGCCAGGGAAACGAGAGATGCGAGGGAGACAAGAGAGACCAGAGAGAGGCGGTAAAGACGAGAGACGCGAGCACGATCTACTTCTATTACAGAAAATATTCGCTAGTTTAAAAATACGTCACAGGACGGCATACAAACAAGTCTTTTTAAAAATAAGTGTAATATAATTGGAGGGATTTTTTGTCACGCGCAAAGAACGTGTACATCATATTTCCATTTTCAAGGACAGTCCAACTTTCACGTAATTAGCTAATTAGGGTTTTTCCAAATACATTAGATATGCTTGAATAGTGAAAGGTTGTTATTGTGGTTACATAACTGGGGAAATCCAAATATAATTATTTTATATTAATTATTGTTGGAAGACTCTAAGTACTTTATATTAATCAGTTAAAATCAAGGCGCCGAAAGTGAATGTTGTGACTGTAAGCAGTTGTTTACCCTGTCAAGGCGCTCTTCCATTACTATTATTGACAGCAACCCTGGTAAGTGCTCGTTTTTTATTTTAACCCTTACCCCTTATTTTATTTATTTTATTTAATTGCTAGAAGCCTGATTTCAAGTTTGGTTATACTTGTTGTTGAATAGGAATTTTGCTGATTTAACTGTAAAACGCAATTTTATCGCTGTATGCAAAACTCGACAATAGTGTACACGTTAATTCGAGCGATATTATTGTTAGTATGGCTATCTAATGATGAGCGTGGGTAAAATAAAACCTATAGCTGCCTTACGAAATGAAATCGATGTTAGTTTCAAAACGCTTGTGTATTATCAAAATTGTAAATGAAAGTCTGCTTGTTTATTTACCCCCTGGATTTTTGCCCGTTTTCGAAACGAAATAGTGCGTTCAAACTTGTCTATAAATTTAGGGCCCTTTTTGCCAGAGGTATTTCCGAATTTCAGTGATATTGTTATAATGATTTTCTAATGATAATGATAAGCGTTGTGTAAGATAAAACAGTTACCTTAAGAAACGAAATCGGTGTTAGTTTCAATTCACATTTTCACATTTATCAAAATTGGAAATGAAAGTCAACTTGTTTATCTGTGCAATTCTCCATTTTCAAAACGAAATATTGAGTTCAAGCTTGTTTATTAATCTAGGCCCCTTTTTGCCAGACAATCCTTGTATGTAAAATAATACAGCGGTCTGATTTCGAGTTATATTTGTTATTATATAGGACTTTTACTAGTTTAACTGTAAAACGTATTTTTAGCACTGCATGCAAAACCCGGAAATAGTGTTACAAGCTAATTTAATGCTCGTATATTGACAGTAAAGACGAAGGCTAATCTCATGTATTTTGGAATTGTAGTTGGTTTTAGCAAGCTGTAAATTAAGCCAAACCAGTATTTTTTAATTTTAAGCTGAATTTGACATTACCTCAAGCAACAGCACTTGCACTATATGTGATGTTACCAATTCAACGTTATTTTGTTGGAGGTTATAGTAGCAAATTTTTAGAATGATAATTATTCTTTAGTCTATTGGAACCACTGGATAACCGTTATAGCTACTGTCTTGTGTATACATATTTATGAACAAGGGGATTCAATAATTATTCTATTTCTTTGTGTAACTTAAATTTGGATTCAATTCACTAGTTTCTTTTTGTAACATACATTTGGATCCACGTATTTGTTATCCTAAAGTAGGGATTCGTACCACTAATTTCTTTTTTTTAATAATACCAAATTTAAATTCTATACTGCGCAGTTACTCACAAAACTAACTAGTAAGTCATTTTTTTTTAATTTTTAGGTTGTATTTGTGTAAGGACTAGTACGGTGGCCAAATATTACAAAAGCATAACATTGGTTTATAGGCACTATACAGCAAAGTCTGTTGTCGCACGCACACACGCGCGTACGTGCACACGTACACACGCGCACACTCACACACGCACTGTCATGTGTATTTTGACGCCCTGTATACATGTACGTATTTTTTTTTTATTTCTTTTTTGCTAGTGATTCAATTTACGATAACTAAACTTGTTGTTTTTTTGTGTTCATCAACGTACAAGTGGAAGTAACAATAGGTTGTTTGATTTTTAAAGTTATAGTAGTTTTCGAGTTAAACTTTTCGTATGGCAATTAAGATTTGATTTCTGAAATTAACAATTATAGATTTTGTGAATTAATTAATTGGAAATAGGAAATTTTAAAGCTGAATCTAAATTAGTTTTCCTGTAAGGTTTTATAAAAGATTTCGTTAAAAGTTATTTTTTAAATTAGTTGTAAATAAGAAAAGTTCGCATTCGAATTGTAGGAGATCACTCTTTCGTTTGCTTGTTTAACCAGGGGCTGTTGATGTTAGTTTTACTTATCGCGTTTAGTAATTGACGCCGTTTTTATGCCGGAATATAGTATCTCAGTCCATTAGTGTATAGATAATTATTATTATCTTTTAAGGAATAAATCTCTGGATGACAATTTGCATTTGAGTCGTGCACGTAGCAGTGTCAGCAGTTTTATCATGTTGAGGAGAAAGATGGTGCAATATTATGGAGAGGAGAAGCTGTCTTGTTTTGCGCGGTTAATTGCGCGGGGATTCTCGATCTGACTTTCGTAAGAGATGTGATTTTTGAGCTTGGGGGCGTGCCTTTTCGAATACCTGGAGGACCGAACTTTTGGAGAAGTTGTTTGCAACTAAAAGCACCCGTTTGGTGGATATTTGTGTAGACGTTCATCCCTCCTGGTTATTTATTTTGAAGTTGTAGACCGTGGGGTCAATTTATGAACATTTCACTAAGTTTTGTGTTTATTTAAGTGCATCTTAGTGGTGGTTCGAGGTCGCGCTTAGAGAGGATTTATATTACCGAATGAAACCATTGTGAAGGCACAACGTTTTGTTTCCCCGTAAAAGAAAATCAGCTGCAACAGACGAAACTCTCACTATAAATAATTTGTAAATAGACCTTTTTTTTCATTTAATAATTAAACAAACTTGTAAATAGAGCTATTGATTTAATTCAACACTAAAGTGTGTAAATATATCTCGTGTGCAAAATCTATTTGTTCTGTGCACATGAATTATATACCGTCCTGGCCAATTAACGTAAACGCATCGCTGTCGAAATTTAAAACTGGGAAATTGCCGTATGGGTTTGCCCTGGCGAGCGAGAACATCAGCTACTATCCTGGAGCCGTTCACGTTGCTTTTGTTGCTGCCGGTGGAGAAGTAACCCAATATTTCACGTTATTGTGAATGCTTTATCATAACTTTGTTTGTAAATTTGGTGAAATTATTGTTTGACGAGCGAATAAAAGTAGTCGTTTCTTTGGTGTTATATTTGCAGTAATTGATGCTCTCATGTTAATCCCAATTTAAAGGTTAACGAACTGCTTTTATTTGCAATATCTTTGGTATTTTGTTTTTTTTTTATTATTTAACTAAATGTCTGCAAATTTATCTATATGAACATTTCGCATGGTAAAATTGATTTTAAGTGACCAAATGGTTACGTATTGTTCTGAAATCGTTCCTATTTGGATAATTCTATTTCCGTAGTTTAAAATCAAAGGCCACTTGGTAAGCTTGCAAGGTTGACCATTTTGTGTTCCCGTTTTCTATCAATTAAGATTTTAAATCAAACCGAAACCAGTATAAATAAATCTATGCATATGTTTGCTTTTTGAGATATATTTAGATGTAATAGACGAACAATTAACTGAATTTTATGGTGTTAACTTGTGATCTCCCGACCAGCGAAAGCAATAATTTACGAAGAGTAATAATTTTATTATTCACAATAAAGAATTAATTGAGACCTAAATTTTGATTTCATTATTTTGTTATTGATTCATTTTAAAAGTAACCATTAGTAATTTCCTGCAATTGAAGCATTCAGGATCACACAGTTTTTTTTTTAGTTTTATTAGACATTTTGTGTTGTTTAACGTAATCGATTAGAGGAGTTTTAAATGACGTTTGTCCAGTTTATGTCTAATTATTTTAGTTTGGAGTTCAATTAATGACAGAGCTTTAAAGATGAGTAGTATTTAAATTTGGGTTAATAAGATTTAAGAGTAACAATTGTTCATTATTTTTTTTTATTATTGTGTTTGAATTATTTTGTTCACAAGCGTTGGGGGTAACGTATCGAAATATAAAGTTAAAGAAGTCATTGAAACCCAACAGCTGATTTGCGCCCACGCTATTTTGGTGTTTGAGCGTGTGGATATTTTAAAGATTTGTTCTAGAGCTAAAGTTTCGAAGCATCTTCGACGCGCACCAGGAGGTAGCCAACGTAAGGTAATTTAGATCTTTTGACTGTTGAAGGTTAATTTATCTACGTGTGCCTAGGTGTATTCTTACCAATCTCGTCTTAATAACAGTCTGGCGCCATTTCACTTGACTTTATTTTAATGACGCACCCTTATTTGCGACTTTCGACAATAAGACTACTCACCTTCAGTATTTTTAAATTAAAAAACACGCCCACGCCCTCTGTCCCACTGAGCTAGTCCGGCGCAGTCTAATTATCTGTTACCTGACGTGTTAGTTCCATTTTCAACCGTAACAGCACACACGCACATACGCACACTTGCACGCTTGCACACTTGCTCACTTGTACACTTCCACAAATGCATACACGCACACTTGCACACACATACACAAATACAGACACATAGAAACACACACAGACACACGGTCACATGGACGGACGGACACACGTGCACACCGACACACCGACACACCGACACACAGACACACAGGCACAGACACACAGACACATAGACACACAGACACACAGACAAACTTTTCTTCGTCACTTGCAAATGTTCCCTATGAAGAAAAACTTCACGCACCCACATACTTCGACGCTTTCTTAATTTTATATTTCCACATGTAGTACATGGCTATAATCTCCTCGCTGTCTGAATCATCCGAAGAAATCATTTTGCAATAACACCTAGTTTATTTTATTAGAGCATTCTGCTAAACAAGGGCACATATAACCTAATTTACCCAATTTTAATACAAAATAATGTTTGGTAAAGCTGGCAATATGTTTACATGAAGAAGAAATGAACCAAACAAGCGCGAAATTAAAAAATGTACACGAAAACGGTGTTCACTAGTGACTGCAGTGTGACTGCAACAATTATTTTAGTTGATGGTGGAGGGTGGCAGGGGGTGGTGGTTTCTGAAATCTGACTGCTGACTTATGGACTTGATATTTACATAAATAGCTATAACCTCAATATTTGTATGGTTAAGGATGGAATGAAATTTTATTTTATTAACAGTAGTTATTGCTCTAAAGCATAGGTTCCCAACCTTTTATGGAGTACCGCCCCCTTTACAAGAAAAAAAATCCAACGTCCCCTTTTACATAATAGTTAATTATACCAATGTTATATGTCTGTCTATTATCTATTAATAATCACAAATTAAAAACTAATTCTCTCTCTCTAATCGCGTTCCTCGTGGTAAAAACATTTAATTCAGACAAAGACCATACAAAATTATAACCGACAAATACAAGACAATACAAATACACAAAGCTGGAGCACCCCGCATTGGGCACTTTACAAAGGCAAAGACAAGACGATGAATCAAAATTAGTAAAAAAATATAATAAAAAAACAAAATTCAATAAGAAACATAAATATCAATGAGATGGTTGAGGCTGGTGGAGTTTTAAAAATGTGTCAATGTCGGGTTTCAATTTAGCTAACATCAGTCGCAAATCACCACGCTCAGTGATCTGCAGTCTATTCCTTTTCTTAGACAGCAAATTAGCTACTACACTGAACCCACGCTCATCCAAATATGATGAAGCAAACGCAATTAAAAATTTCTGTACTATTTCCCACAATCCAGAGTGGAGAGCTGATATTGATTTTTGGAGCCACAACTCGTGGTATCCATTTCTGAATTTTACTTTTAATTCTTCCTTAGTTGTGAGTTCTACGAGTTCTTCTAAATTTGATGATTCTGCTGTATCTGCATTTGCAAAAGGATCTAAAACCCAACCTGGTATATTCATATTTAAAATATCCTAGAATCGCTCTGTAAAACCAGCAATAAGAGCGTCCAGGTATTGGCAGTAAGTAAGTAAACCTTCCTGTTTTACCGATAATGCTGATAATGTCGTAAAGTGGCTGTATTCGCCTCTTCCTAGATTTCGTTTAAATAGAAGACGTTTTCCCACAAAAGCAGCTATGAGGTTTTTTGTTTTTATTAAATTCAACTCATCACCTTGCAGTTGTAAATGAACGCCATTAAATATTTTAAAAAGGTCTGTCAAATAAGCGATGTCATTTTTGGACGCAATCAAGTTTCCGAGCAGTTCATCGTCTCTGTTTTCAAGGAAGTCCCGTACTGAGTCAAATAGATTGAAAAACCGATTCAGACAAACACCTTTCGAGAGCCATGGTACTTTTGTGTGCAGCAGCAAGCGATTATAGTCTTCATCATTTTTATTACAAACTTGCCCAAATAATTTGTCCTTTAATGAATAATACAGCAACGTATGCAGGTGTTCATTAAGATTTTTTGCAACCAATTTCTGACGATGAATAACACAATGTACAGCGAGTACAGTTGGTACTGCTTGTTTTAAATGCGCCATGTAACCCTTATGACGCCCCGTCATTGCTGGAGCACCATCTGTAGCAACTGATAAAATATTTGGAATAGGAATTTCTTTCTTGAAAACAAACGTGCATGTTATTAAATATAGATTCTCCTTTGTATCGGTTTCCAATTTTTTTGCAAATAATAACTCTCCACAAATTTTTTCTTCTTTATGAATCGGACGTAAGCCAAGAGTAGTGCTTCGTTATTTGGTAAAGTTGATTCATCTAGTTGAATAGAAAATTTGGACGTTTTTAAGTAATCACATAATGATATTGAACGTCTTTAGCCATTTCATCTATTCTTCTTTGCACTGTAGTATTACTCAAAGAACAGTTTCGATTACCTCTTTGACTGCCGGTGTAATTAATTCCTAACCAATTGTGTGTGGTTTTCCTGCTTTTGCAATTAACAATGAAATATTATATGAAGCTCGTAGTTCTTGATTAGAACACGATGCAAAAAGGTTTAATATAGTTGGCCGTTTTAAATATTTCTTTTCAGGTCCTTGAAAATAGGGTAAATCTTTGTCCTTTTTATCGGCATGTATTTTATTCAAATGATCTTGGAGCCAAGAAGGCTTCATGGCTTTATTTAAAAAAACTTTTTGGCAAATTAAACACAGGTAATAATTGGTTTATTGGAGATTGCGTAAATCCATATTTCAAATATACAATATTGTACTGGTGACACTTCTTCGTAGTTTCAGACATTTTGGAATATATGGCTATAATGACTTCTTTACTTTATCACTCACGTACGAGTATGGATCACTGACGAAGCACACAAAACCAATAAGTCATTAGTAGAGCTATCCCTGCCTTTTAAATATTTGATTTCGAGCACGCAATAATGACTTCTTTACTTTACCAGTCACGAACGAGTATGGATCACTGACGAAGCACACAAAAACAATATGACATTAGAAGAGCTATCCCTGCCTTTTAAAGATTTGATTGCGAGCACGTAACAACTTGTATGCCTTTGTTTGTTTGCGGTGCCCCGGTGCACTTGATCTGCAAACAGGTTATTCAAGTTCGTATTTTGTCGAAAATGCTTGATTGCGTAAATTACGTATTTGCTTACCAACTTGCATAGACTTGTTACCGACAGTGCTAAACCGAATCAATTAGTTTATACTTAATGCTTATTTAAATGTTTTAATGTTTATTTACTTTCACGCCATAATAATAATATAAACCTTTTAGACGGCTAGATAAAATGTTTTTTCATGAAAATGGAGTATGTATTTTCAAAGTATTTTATTAATTTAACCTTTAAGTTTATGTTAAATCGTATCATGCCAGACAATCTTTAAACTTTTATTCTATACCGTTCTTAATAATTTCTTTAACAATTTATGTGGCCTATCTATTCCTCAATTACATATTTATGAATATCGAAAGTTATGACTAATATATATATATATATATATATATATATATATATATATATATTAAGTTTTTACTAATAAATAAAAATACAACGGTGCGCAATGTAGCACTTAAGCCTTGAGCAGTTACATTGGTAGAATTTCTGAATAAAATAATAATAATAATAATAATAATAATAAATAAATATGTTTATATATTGTCAATAGTACAATATAAAAAAGTATCTACGGGTACCAGAAAACGCTGTTGTTTATGCCCAAGATTGAGAAATCGACATTCAAACCAAATTTGTACAATTTGTAATCAAAATATTTGTACAGAACACAGTAAACTTATATGCAATGAATGTTGTATAATCTTATGTACAACTTATGTACAACTCTTATAATTTTATATTTTGTATCTTATTTCTGTACTTATGCATATTTATATACATATATTATCAATGCATTTATAATCTTTGTTCAAACTTGTATTCTAATTATATTTTAATGGTTAATAAACTTTAAACATGTTTATATTGTTTTACTCTTAGACATGATTACAAACAACCATTTATTATTTTGAATGTAGTGTTTGTAGTATGCTTGTAAAAATCAAAACAGCTATAAATCACATTTGTCTAGGACTTGCAAGCAGTACGTATGTAAAGTTGACGCAGTAGATATTTAAAGGTTAAATTTAATTAGGCAGGCGCGTTTACTGTCATATAATTTGCCTTTGGAGCTACTGACGAAACGCTCCAGCATAGGTATTTTGGGCGCTGTGAAACAAGTTATATTCGATAGATTATTATAAGTGTGCGTTTTATATTTGAACGAAATGAGCAAATTGTACAAACTATCATTAATTCACGAAAATTATTAAATCTGCTAAATGTAGAATGTATCAAATAATCTCTTAGAGCTTTGACACGAGACTAAAATTAGTACTAAATAGTAAAAGTTGTGTCATCAGATTCAGTAGACCCGGTACATTAAAATACAACAAATTCGGCAGTTTTTTTTGTGTATAGGTTATATTTTATCTTATTGTTACTTTAAACGTCGTTATTAGATCGTTCATTTGAAGTTTTTAGCTGGCAATGTCGTGGTCGCAATGAAGTTCGTTTGTTAATATAAACGTATAAATAACATCCTTGTTATACGTTATAAAAACCACTATACAGTGGCCGGCGTAAGAAGACGAGGAGCTGGCGCATCGCGAAGAACTAGGCGGTTGCCGATTATAATAAAATACTAAACAGTGGCGTATCACATTTGTATGTTTAATTATATGTATATTGGAAGAATGCATGAAGATGAATAATTCAATATTTCCATTGGTGACGCGTTTTTTAACATTTGGTTTTTCATGTTTAATAGACATCTATCCCTGAAAGTATGTAATATCTATTTGTCTAATAGGTAATTTTGAATGTATTTTAATATACACTAATAAATAAATAATGAAAGCATTAGGTACCATTAGAAAATTGTCTTAAAGACGATTAGAGGAAAAAAATATTATCTAAATAATACATTTATAAGCAGTTAACATAATGACAGAATTAGAGGTTTGATATATAAATATCCGGATTCTTCATATGCATATTAGTTTTTGAAAATTGATTATACGGTATCAACATTTACTGATTTGTAATCGGTTTTAAAAAATGTCTAAGTCTGGAAAAATCTTAAACGGTCAAACGACAACTACAGAAGATTGGAAAAGCGATGTAATGAATTAATAGAAAACAAATATCTTGAAAGTGAACAAATTTTGGATATAGAAACTGAGAAGAAGTAAAATAGGAAGATAGTGACAGTGATTATCAGTTTAGTGATTTGAAAACATTTTAGACAATATTATTTTAGTAATAGGTATCAATTATTGTAATGTAATTGATTTTATTAATTTAATTATAGTATTACTTCCAGTATAGCTTTTAATTATAATAAATTGCGTATTTACATAAAATATGGTTCTTTGAATTGCTTTAATATACCATTAAAATATACATTATGCACCATGTGACGCGTCTGAGGTAAACGAACGCAATTTGAACAACATCATAAAGTCGTCTTTCGCGCATAGGCTCGTCTTCTTACACGCACTGTACAAGAATAAGCACGCAGATCGGATAGGAATTGTACGTACTAGCAGAACTTCGTCCACTGTGAAGAAGTAAAAATAAATTGCTTACCAATTTTGTGCAGATCGTAGGAAACACGTTGCATAACAGAGTAGTGGTGCTGGAACCAGAGGTTACTGTAATTTTATAATTCATGACTTGTAAATACATGAGTATCATATTTGCAGATTTATAAACCTTCATTGTGGTACTATGACGACATGACATTTTTTATGGAACACATTGTGCCCGAGCAGCTGTTGACAGCATTTCACAAGATGAATCAATATGAAACCGATTTATTAGGCGCTTTGATGAAAATGCAGAAAATGTAGAAATATTATATGAGGGCGATGGTGAGATGAAATACCTAATAAATAGAATAAAATATACGAATATTAATTTAACTTAACTTCAGGTGGATTCTCAAACAGAAATACTTAAAAAAGACTTACTTCAATGCATCCAACGTTGCAGAAGAAAAAAGTAATAAAGTACGCCAAGGACAATGATTCACAGCTGAAGAAGTAATTCAAAGTGGTTCAAGTACATTATATCAAATTACCAGCATGACAAATAAATAAACACAAAGTGATATTTTCATCGTTTATTGCATCCCAATTAAATTTCTTTGAAAGCGTTCAAAATTATTTGGAAACAGCAAAACTTACTAATATAATGTTTGATGCACAACAGTTGCTCCAAAAGAAGCTATGCAATGTAATTTAACTATTTGTCAGCCTACATTACATTTATATTTATATTTTCAGTACGTATTAAACATTATTAGTTATAGTCTAACGTTTATAACAAACTAATTACATTTCATTTTCATATTATTTTGTGCTGCAATGTACACTTCCACCTTCGCTGTTAAAATAAGCTTTAAATTCATCCCTTAATCTAAGAGCCACGTGCTACTTCTGTTGCCACATTGGCGCCTAATCTCTTCTAGTTGGAGAAAGTTTTCTTCGTATATTTTGGTATATGATCTACTTTCACTGGCTAAAATTTATGCAATGCAATGCATATTGTCTCAAGCTTCTCTGGCTGTAAATGAATGGAATTCAAAAGAATACGAAACCTGTTTGCCAAAATTCTTAATGTACTGTCTATGATTCCTTGACAGTCAATAACTAAATACCTTTTGTTCATGTTAGATTTTTGTATGGATAGGGTGTAAGGATCCTAGTAGATACGGAAAAAGCATCATCTGCTATTATTACTTAAGGAACTTGTAGTACACGGCCGGGTAGTGCTTTATCATTAGGTAAACTTAAACAACTCTGGAATAAAGCTTTTGACAAACTGCTTTCTCGCAAAACTCCTTCACCACTTATGCGACTATTAATTCCAACATTATAATAAGTAATTATATATGAATAATCTGCCATTGCCAATAAATCTATAGAGTTATCACCTTTGTAATTATAATAGTACGATCCACATGACATTGGAGGTCGAAACTTTATGTGCTGCCCGTCTAATGCTCCTAAGCAGTTAGGAAACTGAAAATTTTCCATGAAACCATCTGCTATTTCAAACCAAGAATTGGTATCATTAGGTGTCTACAATATTCAATGTTATAATTAATGTGTAGATAAATTTACTATTTACCTTAAGGTACTCACCCTTTAGAAAATTATATATACCATAACAAACTTCAGGAACAAATCGAGAAATTGTACTCTCATGAATACGAGTGCTATACATAAGCGATCTGTATGTTTCGCCCGTTGCTAGGAAACGAAGAGTAGTTTATAATCTAAAAAAAATGCATCGAGATAAATGACAACATTGTAACGAACCGCAATTCATTACTACGAACTTTTTTTAATTAATTAATTATTTAACAATCAGCCCTCGTAAAAGAAATGATGTAAGATTTCTTAGTATTTAAACACCTGCAAGACTTGATCTAATATTTCTTAGTATTCCGTATTACTCAGTACCTAACTTAATATTTCTCATTATTTCGTTTGATTGCACAACAAAAATTAATTTGTTTCCACTCCAACGTAGATTTCATAAAACATCGAAAGTTTTATACGTCAGAGTAATCTCCGCCAATTACAAATAGGATTCCCCCAAACGGAAGCCACCACCGCCTACCGAGAGTCCTCTATAAAAACCGCGCCGCGCACCTTAAAAGGATCTATAGATCTCTATCTATCGGTATTTAAAACGCGGTAAACGCATCCCGCCGCAGAGAGTTAATTATTATTAATACTAATATTATTATTAGTCCGAGTAGCCGTAGCCGACCAGACCAGTAGCCGCCGTAGAAGAGTTCCGTCGCGCCTGGTGAACGCATCCCGCCGCCGAGAATTATTTAGTTGGGTTCACCAGCTCCTGTAGTAGTTAGTCCGTTAGACTAACTCCGGTTCCAGAACACCTGCACGTGACGGTTGCGTTAAAGTAAATCGCCGCAGACCTAGTGATAGCCACCGCGAGTTTAGCTCCCTGTATTTGCAAAAGCGCACCGCGAACCTTTTGTAAATCAATCGCTATCCTCGATCTTTGTGACTAACGACACGTAAGTCTGTAGAGTAATTCAGTACATCACACACACAAAAACCCACAGACAGCAGCGGGCTAAGCCACGAGGCAGTCGGGAGAATACACATACATACACACACAAAACCCCCAGACAGCCACGGGTCACCCCGAAGCAGTCGGGAGTATAAACACTAACACACAAAAAACCCCAGACAGCAGCGGGCTAAGCCACGAGGCAGTCGGGAGTATACACTCGCATAATACACACACAAAACCCCAGAGAGCGACGGGTCACCCCGGAGCAGTCGGGAGTAATAACAAACACTCACCACTATACCATATACCTGACGACGAGAGCTAAGTAGGACTGTATAGACCTGCAGCTTTTATCATTTACTATCACTTACATTCTAAACACCTGAATTCACCAGCTCGCTGGCAAAGACCGAAGTGCCTGTAATCACAAACGAATTAAACGTAGAGTATCCGTCAAAGACCTGTCGTAGCAGAAAACCGTACACCGATAACCACGCGCTTAGTAAACGAATTTCAAGAAAGCAATCAATTAATTGTTTTCCACCAGCTTATTCCGCAAGTATAAACAGCCTTTAATAAATACGCGTTTTGTGCGTATACCATTAAGTAACGTTCAGTTATATCTACGTGAGATTTCGTTCATTTGCATAAAAGAAATCATCCATAAAATTGCATCCCGTAGATAACGTGCAGATATATTAATTATACAACCAAACGTGTATAATCAGCCCAGTCTAAATTTAATGCGAGAATAAACCTCTGAAGATAAGTCATATTTTCGAACATAATACATCGCGAAAGTAAATTGCTTCACGAAGCATACGCGCCTGTCCGTCTTCCAGAAAGTTACTGAAGGTAAAGAGCCGCACGCAATTAGACCGGTACAACCGTCATGCGTACAACAGTGAACTCGGGATATCGATTTTCACTAGTGACCTAGATCTGCGCAACCCCCGTTTTAATAACCAGTAGTTTGTTTATAAATTCTTTTCTTGTAAGACAGGGCCGTATCCAGCATAAATAATTAATTAAACACAACGTTATTAATCATTTAAATATTACGGTCATCATTGAGTGTAACTAGGGAGTATTAAAATCTATTTTACAGAAGCGACTTCGACAACAATAAGCCGTCGTATCGAGCGAGTGGAAGGAAGGAGGACATCCAAACTTGCCGTCCAAACCGAGTGGACGCCCCCCATCGCCGCCGTCTAAAGCTTAAAGGCAATTTTTTTCCTCATTTTACGTTTATGTTAGTTGTTAACCAGGTAATTTAGTATTAGAATTGTATGATATAGGAAAATATATTTTTAAACCGTTTTATTGTAATTATTTTATGTGGACAGTGTAGAGCTACCGTTTAAATATTCCGACAAACCCACCCCCCTCTTTAGTTTATAATCTAAAGACCGATTGCAGTTTAGCCGCGGCAAATATAAAAATTGTGTAAAGGACCTTCCAACATTGTATACAATAACATACCTGCTTTGTGCTGAAATACTATTACGCATTACTGTATATTCTTTTGCTACATGTATTTCTTTTAAGAAGTTTTTCAAATACAGCATTATTCATACTTTGTATGAAGCTGGATCTTCGACTAAAAGTTCATCATTGAATACATTTAAAACTCCATTTCCTAGAGATTGTCGATTAATCCAATTCCGAACTCACAATTTACGTTTTTTGATACTCTTCGTATGACAGGTTCTATTTTTTCATTACAAGTCAACATAATAGTTACGCTACAAACAGCTGCCTCTAACAGTATTTGCTACGCGGCTTCGTGCGTAATTTTTCCATTCGTGCATAATATGCATTTTACAACACTTATTACGTAATATACTATTTGACATTGAAATTCATACCAAACAATACATTGAGGTTAATTCAGTGAAACGAAACTACTTCAGGGTTACCAAATGAATAATTTTTAATTTTCTGTTCTAAATTAACTGTTACGTGTTTGATATATATATATATATATATATATATATATATATATATATATGCATGTATGTAAGAAAGGCCTGTGGAATTTTTTACTGAATCAAAGTTTTAATATCACTTCCGGTTCGACCGGAAGTATCCTTGATTTTCTTATTTCAGGTAGCACCCTGTATATTTTTTCGATATTATGATTTGTCTTGACGTTCTGAGTATAACGATGCATGAAAGGTACCTTAATTTTTTGGAAAACCACATTATGACTTTTGTAAATAACTTGCCCGTGGAAGAAAGAAATGTCTTATATTTACAACAAGATGATGCCCCACCTCATAATTCTATTATAGTTAGAAACTAATAAGACTACTCTCGTGGTCCCGACTTTACCAATTTACTTTTCATTATTTCTTGTATCATGGTCTTATTTTAAAATTGAATTAATTAATATTGATATTTCTGAAATTTATTTTGTGTCACTTTATGATTCCATCATTCAAGTTACACGTACCTATAACTGTTGAGATATTTATAACTACTGCGGACATATCAGCTACGGGTATGTTATTTACGTAACTTTATTGCCTTTAAGTTATTTTATGTTTATGTACAACTTGTGTGTGATAAAAGTTTCATTACATTTAAATGTTATTTCACAAATGCAAATTTTTATTATATTCGGAACTATT
>JARFJB010000932.1:37500-62245 GCA_036346205.1 Vesta saturnalis | reverse complement strand
ATACCCAATGGCTTCATTTCAACTAGTATTTCCTCCTCGGTGCAATTCAGTAAATCGTGACAATAAACTACACCTTTCAATGTGTCTAATGCAGAGTGAGGTACAACGTTTATTTCGTGATTAGCGAAATTTCCAATGCTATCATCAGCAATTTTTACCAATAGAAACCGGGGCACGGGGCTCACCGTCTCTCTATCGGTATTTGTTTTGAGGTCAAACCTCGGGTTTAAGGGAGAATTAAATTGTTCCCACGAGTAGGGATGAAATACACGTCAGCCATGGCAGTGCACCCTTTCCACAGCAAACCTAATTACAACCGGAAGTCGGCAGGTATCCGGAAGGCACCGTTCAAGACCAACTCACGTATGGTCATTCACATCTCGGCACGGTTCGCATTACACCTTATGTTTCGCCTTTCTTAACGGGATGAGGTCCCCAAAACATAGAACAAAAGACAAAACCAAAACAATCAAAGAAATACTAAGACACACGAGCATTAGGATACTTAGCTTCACCACTGCTGGTAACAGTGGCTACTAAGCCTCCCCACTACGACAAGGTGTATCCTTTGGGGAGGTATTATTATTATTATTATTATTTTTTTTTTGAGGTTTTAATGGCAACGACAGCATTGATCTTGCGCCATATTGTTCACTATTTCATATTTCTCTGGTTTCACTATGACCAATTAGATTTTATTTAGTAAATTTGTACATTTTAAAAACCTCATTAACTTCCTAACGTTCGCACTATCATCATTTAACATCTCGGAGGTGTCTTGACTCATACCTACTGCCTTTCTTTGTGGTTTATATTTTGGACATTTAATCAATATGTGTTCGACAGTGATTTCAACGTGGCACATGTCGCATACCTCTCGTTCTGTTCTACCTAGAAGATATTGGTGTTATACAGTATGCCCAATACGTAATCTCGTAAGTGCAATTTCTTCCCTTTTGGGTAATTTGAGTGAACCGTATTGTCTTTTGGTATGCTATTTTTAAAATAGCTTTGATGCTTCTTTGCGTCTTGCCAAACTTCTTCTCATTTTTGGTAAATTTTTTTTGTTAGATGTTTTTTGTAATTGTCAGGATGAAGAGAGATTTTGACAAGATTGTCTGAGTTTGCAGCTTGTTTTGCAGCTTTGTCTACCATCACGTTACCGTTTATGCCCACATGACCCGGAATCCAAATTAACGTTACTTTTGTTTTTATATTCCTTAGATAATGTTTTCGTTCCTTTACCATGCTTACGAGTGTGTCTATTGAACTAGTTTCTTTATTAAGCATATATAGCCACAATGAATCTGTACATATCACTATCTCAGTCGTGTTTTATATTCTATTAATAATAGCGTCTGCCATATTGCATAAATTTCATAGACACTTGTAATTTCGCTGTGTTTCCAAGTGTAGATCTCGTTGTTAGTATATATGGCACTTGCAGTTCCCATTTCTGTTTTAGAGCCGTCCGTATAAATAATTGTGGCACCCTCATGTTGTAGTAACAATTTTATAAATTGCGCTCTATACATTGCATTAGTTGTTTCATTTTTAATGTTTTTGGACAGTTCTAGTACTATATTTATGTTGTCGAGTAGTATCCATGGAGCATATGATGAGGTCGAGTATTGTAGTAAATAGGGCAGTTCTTCTCCAAGTGTCTCTAAAAGTTCTAATGCTCTAATAATAGCTGGTCTACTTATTGTACTTCTTAGTTGGTATTCTCGTTTAGTGTGGGTGTCGTGCAGAAAAACTTCGTTTCTGTGATTGCTTATGGACTTGACTTTGGTTAGGTAGTTGCATAGCAATACCTGTCTCCGTACATATAAAGGGGGAATTCCAGAGCTTGCAAATATTGATGGTAGCGGGCTGGTACGAAAAGCCCCAATGGCCATTCGTATTCCTGTAGAATGTATCGTGTCTAACGCTTTCAATGTGGATTTTCTAGCTGAAGAATATATGATGCTTCCATAATCTAGCACAGGCATTATAAAATATTTATATAACTGGATTAAGGTGCTACGATCGCAACCCCAGTTAATGTTGCATAAACATCTCATTAGATTTAACCTTTTTTTGCATTTGATTGCCAGTTGTAAGATATGCTTTTTGAAATGTAGCTTATTGTCAAACACTAGTCCTAGAATTTTAATAGCATCCGACAAGTCGATTCTTGCACCTTCAATGTACAGTCTTGGTTCTTCGTGACGCAGCCTTAGTCGACAGAAATGGATTGCCGTTGTTTTGCTATTGTTAAAGCGCATTCCCATCTTATCTGCTTGTGATGTAATTGCATTAATGGCTGATTGTAATTTATTTTCAATTGTGACCATCTCCGTGTACTCATAGAAGATTATCAAGTCGTCTACGTAAATAAAAGTTGTTATTTGAGGGTCAATTGTCGATATCAAGTTATTGATTCCGATTAGGAAGAGAGTACAGCTGAGAACTGAGCCTTGGGGAATACCGTTCTCTAGAGAATGGGTGTTAGATGTTTCATTTTGTAGCCTTACAGCAAAAGTACGCTGCGTTAAGAAACTTTGAACTGTCAAAGGTAAATTTCCTTTCAAGTTCCAATTGTTTAAATTTTTTGTTATATTATATTTTCACCTCATTTCATAGGCCTTTTCTATATCGAATGCTACAGCCACAGTGTGATTTCTTCTGAGAAAAGCATTCAATATTAATGTCTCTAGATATACCAGGTGATCAGTAGTTGATTGTGTTTTCTGAAACCTGCCTGACTAGGTGATATTCGATTATTCTTTTCTAGTACCCATATAAGCCTTTCATTTATCATTTTTTCGTATATCTTCCCTATACAACTAGTTAGGGCGATCGGCCTATAGTTTTCTGTGTTGGTAGCATCTTTTACAGGCTTTACTATTGGGACAATTATAGAATGTTTCCATTCTGAAGGATACGTTCCATTTGCATATAATTCATTATATATTCCCAGTAGTTCCTCCCTCTTTGGTTCGGGTAGCTGACGTAACATTGCATTTGTTATAGTGTCAGGGACTGGTGCAGAATTGTTCGAGTGTTGAAGTGCATTTTGTAGTTCAGTAGTAGAGAAAGGTGCATTGTACGTGTAATTTGACTCCGTTCGGAAATCAACGAAGTGCTCATTTTCTTTTTTCGTTTCATTGAATTGACTACTATAATTATTAGAACTACTGTTGGCTTCAAATTGACGTGCTAGTCCTTCTGAAATTTCTTTGGGGTTTTCTAGTCGCTTGTCTTTTGTTATCAAGATTGGCGAAACTATCTCAAGGTTCTTACCCATTATTTTTTTTGCTTTTTTCCAGACTTCGCTAGGATGTGTCGTATTGCTTATGGTTGCAAAATAGTTTTGTCAGGATTGTCTTTGGGCGTTTAATATAATTTTACGCATTTGGGACGCCTTTTTAAATTCCACAAGATTTTGTATAGTGGGTTGCTTTGAATACATTAAAGCATTTTCTTTTCTTCTACGCCATTCTTAACGTCATTTGACCACCAGGGTACGTTCCTTTTGATGATTCTCCTTTGATTGAGGAATGATTTTCCGCTGCGGTACGTATCTGCTCAGTGAGGGCTAATATTTTGTCCCCAACTTGTGACTTTTTCGGAACAGGTGGCGATGTTTGCAAAATTTCTGCAAATAGTTCCCAGTTAGCTTCAGCAGTAATCCACTTTTTGGGTAGTTTATAGTTTGGTTCATGGGATATTGTCGAAATAAATACAGGAAAGTGGTCGCTGTTGAACAAGTCTTCATGGACTTTCCATTCCATGTGTAGTGCTAAAGAGGGTGAGCAGATAGCCAAGTCGATAGCGGTAAAATTATTGCCTTTTGAGTTAAAATGCGTAGGTTCACCTGTGTTGAGTAATACAAGATCGTTATTACCCAGGAACGATTCGATTAATCGGCCTCTCGCGTCTGTAGATGTAGAGCCCCATGTAGTTGAGTGGGAGTTGAAATCTCCCACGATAATGTATGGGATTGGGAGTTGAGATGTCATTTTTTCCAAGTCGTTGACTGTCCAGTAGTGTGATGGTAGATACAAGTTACATATGGTTAATTTTGATGGAAACATAACTTGGATCGGTAATGCTTGTAGGTTTGTGTTGATGTTTATTGTTTTATGGGGAATGTTGTTCCTTATATGTAGCTACACCGCCACTAGCTCTATCATTAATGGTGTAATTATTTTGATAGTTTTTATAACCTCGGAGGATAAATCTCTCGTTTTTCTTTAAATGAGTTTCCTGGATACACAAACAGTAAGGATTTCGTTCATTTATGATCATTTTTAGTTCGCAGTACCGAGTCCTTAAACCATTACAATTCCACTGCAAAATATTTTCTAAAAGGACCATTTTTATAAAATACAGTTGGACAGAAACATATATGACAAACGAAACATTAATATCACAGATAGGTATCACAAACCGTATATTACGGACTATATATCACAGACTAAATATCATAGACTAAATTTCACATTTTTCCGATAGGCAGTGTTGCTTCCCCCGTAACTAGTGAAACTACCGAGTTTGCAGTCTCAGCATTATCATTAGTATCAGCTTTGAGTTTTCTTGGCCTTCCCTTTGGCCAACCTTTCGGTCTTTTTTGTATTTTGCTTTGATCTTGCTTTTGTCTAGTATTGAAAGAAGGTCTTTCATCAACTAACTCTAACATCTCTGTGGGAGTAGGTGGGCTGAGCTGCCGTTTCAATGTTCCTTCAATTACTTTCATTTCGTCCGAAGAAGACTTATCGTCTCCAGTCGTTGATTGTAGTAGAGATATTGAAGGTGTTGTCATTCCGGTAGAACTATGTGCAGTTAATTTTAAAGGATTTTCTTGTGGTACAGATTTATGTTGTTTTGTCTGAATGTTTTCACAAGAAATATGTTTCTTAATACCGTCGTCAATCATCTTTCCTATTGCGGGTAGAAGTGTATTTATTATATTATTTATATCGCTGTTTGTTTTTGCGGCTGCATCTGCATAAGTTTTTTTTGATAACACAGGTGAAAGCTTTAACTCTTCTTTCGCTTCAAAATAAGACAGCTTTTTTGTCGTTTTTATTTCCTGAATTGCCATCTCTTCTTTGAATTTCGGACATTCCCGAGATCTACACAAATGTTCTCGTCCACAATTGACACAGCAAATATTACTACATTCTCCCTCATGTACTTGATTTCCACAAACGCATCTGACTTCGTTTCTGCAATTTGTGGCAGAATGGCCAAATCTTTGGCAGTTCATACATCTGATCGGGTTTGGAATATAAGTCCTAACGGGTAATATATAGATTCCTGCTACTATTCTATGTGGTAGGTGTGGTGTACTAAAAGTAAGGGAATGGTTTTCTGTATCCACCATAACACCATTCCTTCTTGTCTGAATGCGACGCACATCAATAACCTTTTCGCTCTCTAATTCTTCTATTATTTCAGAAATAGTGCAGTTTAGAAAGTCCCTGCAAAACACAATACCTCTGCTCTTATTTAAAGAGTCGTGCGGGACGACCTCTACATTCATGTTACATAGTCGTTTCACAGTTAGTAGTTTTCGAGACTGAAGGTTACCAACAGTTTCTATTAATAGTCCGTCCCTTATTTTTTTAACTGATTTTGCCTGACCGATTACTCCAAACAAACTCTTTGCAACTAAAAACGGAGACACCTTGGTAAAATCTCCTAAGCTCTTAACGAGAAGGAACCGGGGTAAATCCTCCTTTTCCATGTTCGTTAGGGTGGGTTTTTTACGCGACTCCCTCGCGTCTGGTTGAGAGGCCAGAACCTCTTTAGGTTTGGCTTTTACATTCATAAGAATCCCACGAGAAAGGAACAACTAGAAGTCCACTACGGCAGTGGTCCATACCGCAGCAAGGCAGGAATACTGTCGGGGGATGCCAGGTACCCGACAGACACCGTTCGCGACCAACTAACGTATGGCCATTCATCCCTCGGCACGGTACGTATTACACCTTGGATTACGCCTTTGTTAACGGGGTCAGGTCCCCAGGACATAAAACAAATGACATAGGACCAAAACTACCAAAGATACGAAGACAAACGACGTGCGACCAGCGTTAGCGTTACCCAGGGAGTACCACGTGGAGGTGCTGGTTCGACTTTACTCCCCATTATTATTATTATTACTATTATTATTTTTATTATTATTTCTATTATTATTATTATTATATTTATTTCTATATAGATTAAATATCCTGATACTACTGAATTACATTTTCTTACCTGATCAAAATTAATTACAACATGGATTTTTAATTGATTTTATATCAAACTAGCGGAATACCCGTGCTTCGCTACGGTATACAGCAACTTTGATTACATCAGTGATTGAAACTGTTGTGGCCAAGTTAGTAAATTGCGTGAATGAATTTGTCACCAAACTTGCACAATGACTTGCTTGTTGTTATTTTGCCGCCATATATAATTTGTAATGTTCGCTTATAATAAATTTATTGAGATGATGTAATTATATTTATGAGGTTTAAATTTGGGGATTAGAAAATATTTAGTTGGATTTTAAATTTAAATGTATAAAATTATATGAATAAATGTTGAATGTGCACCGAACTAGCTCAATCTCAATTTGGGGATAGGGATCAATGTATTTAGTTTGGAAAATTAAATTTATTCTGGATGTGTGTATATGAATTACACTTTATAAAATTATTACAAATGTATAAGAATTAGTCTGAATATAATTTACTTCCAACGCATGCGTTGTTACGTAATTGAGTGAAGTTAACAATGTCAAAATTGTCAAATAATAATTTAGAAATTTACTGTTTACGTCCACAATGAAAATAATTTCTAATTTAAAATTTTGTTTTCTTTACAGGTGTTTATACAAGTAATTGTTTGAGATTCTATACCCATACCTATACCTAATAAATAATAACTTGCAGGAAATTTACCAAATAAATGTCCACAATAAATAGGGTTATATAAAAAATGTGACTCACATATACTGTTCCCAATGCAAATTGATGCCTTCGAGTTGCTCCAAATTGATGCAGGCACTTTCCACTCGATTCTAGCTGTTACCATACACCCATATGCAGCTGACCAGCACTCAGATTGTCGATGACACCAACTTCCAAAAACTAATGATGTTTCTTTCCAAATCGGCAACACTCCAGTCACTTATTTTATTTTGGTAAAAAATTTTTTTTTTATTTAAATAGATTAAAGCTTATTGATTGTTATCGGTTAAAAAAATGTTTAAATGCCCAAAATTTTGTTATTATATCACTTTTATTTTTTTAGATGCCGGATCAAATTTATTTTATTTAGAAGAAATTGTACCCAGAAATAAAACACGGATAACCAAATAAATGTGATTTTAATTTGGTAGAACGGAATTAAATCAAATATGATAACACGAAAACTCTTAACAAAATCGTAACACCAATTAACTCGTACAATATTTTCCGAAAACTAACAGGTATCGGAGACCGAACTATTTAATTTAATCGCCGGTATAAAAACAATTGCTCTCGAATTATTTTCTTCGTTAAATATAACTTGCTTTACGATGATTAGATTAGGTTATGAAAACTTACTTTTTACACAAATGCACAACACTGCTTTAACCTTATTTTAAATTTTAACAAATTCTAGAGAGAGCTGGACTTCCAGGGCAATTCCTTTTATACCTTTTTGGTTGTTACTAAAAATTCAATTTTTTTTCAGCCATTTTACCTAAGTAACTAAGGCTCTGATTGGTTGACACAAATTAAAATTTGGACTAAAATGGAAATTTGGCCATAACTTTCTTATGCATTAACGAATTTAAAAACTAACAACAGAAATGAAAACTACATCAAATTTCGAACAAAAAGACACCTAACAAGCTATGGTTCCTAAAAATAATATACGAAATCACTTAATCTAAATTGAATATGCTTATAACTACCTAAACTTACAAGCTACACTTAATCTAATTACATAAACGGAATCCTGAAAAAATTTGACATAAGAAAACATACTTTTAGTGTTAGAAATATCAAATTTAAAGAAATTTTAAGCTTATGTAATAATATTCTAAATTCACCTCATATTTCACACAATTTTGCGGTGAAATGCAATGTATCCTTATAAAAACTGTGAGATACTGAGAAAGAACTCCTATTAATTGCTTTAAGAGCAAAATTAAAGCCTAATAATATGAAAACACTATAAATTTATGCAAAAAACCTAGAAATTATAACCTAACCAAACTTAAATCTAAAATTGGAAATAACTCATATTTAAAAATGTTTTCAACACTTAAAATGTTATGTTAGAGGTTTGTAATACTTGTCTTTAATATTTTCACTATTCATTTCTAATGCATTGAGTCATATAGTGTTGCATTAAAAAAGTCTCTTCGTCTAACACACTTATTGAAATTTTCATTATAAAAATGTATGTTACTATGAATGTCTTTATGCTAAACTGTTCTATACATTGTTCTTGCTGTTAAACTTACATCACAATGTTTGTCCCAGAGTTGCTTCCAGAAATATGCGAGAAAAATGTCTAAAATGTCCATATTATAACCCTTTTATGAATTTTTTACATTTCCTGCTTTCGAAAACTATTTATACAATATCCCTAACATAATCCTAGCTATACAATTTATGTTTAAACACCTGTAAAGTGTTCACTTGCCAAAATACCATCGAAAAATTGACTTTTATTGAAATAAATGAAATACTAAATTGACTTTACGAAAATAAGTGTATTTAACATTCTTGACATTTTTGTTGGTAGCACAATGCTTTTTATGATGAAACCAAACTCTGTAAATAATATTCAGACTATTTTATACAAAAAAAATCTACTTTAACCACATCGTGAACCAGATTTCTATAAAACAATGTCTCACACATGTATCGAGCTTGAAATCACCCCTTTTTATAACTAAATTATCATTTAAACTGTCCGATCCTTCTTTTACTTCTTTCTGAACATCTCAATATATATATATATATATATATATATATATATTATATATATATTCTTATTTGATTTCAAGTATAGATGCTAACTTAAAAGTCGATTGCATAACCTTCTATACTTACATATGTATATTTGGTTAAGGTAAAATTAAAACAAATTGCAACCTCTCATACGTTGATAACGAAAACAGGAAACATTGTAAAAACAAAAACAGTAATCTGTCAGAATGACGTTTAAAACTTCATTTCAGGTAGACATGTTAACTTAAAAAAAATGTCAAAGCCGCCCATTTCTATAAAATATCAATAATACATTTTAACCATTTTCATCCATATTTAATTATTTTTTAGAGTTACCTTGCATTATATTAAGAAAGTTTATAAAGGAAAGTTATGTAAAATTAAATTTGTTTTAAAAGGTATGTCTGCACTTTTTCTAATAAAATAAATCGTTATTCAGACATTTAAATTATACCTTAGGAATCTTTTAGTCGCTTAATTACGCGCCGTATCAAAAAATTGCATAGAACACGTGATAGATGTCTTATAATTTTAATTGAAGAATATGTGTACCAATTTTCGAGTCAATCGACCCATAGAATGAAAAGTTTCACAAAAAAATTCAACCCCCCATTTCACCCTCTTAGGAATGGAATTTCGAAAAACCCTTTCTTAGTGGATACCTACACTTCACAAAGAATACACCCTCAAATTCCATTCTCAGGACCAACGGTTTAGGGTTAATATAGTTAGACTTCCACCACAGGCCCACGCCACTGTAAAATTTTTGACCGCCTGAGAACACGGCAGACTGAAATAAAAATCGACGTGTCCGAGATTTTTCGATCGAATCTATATTTCGGACGCCGTTTTACAGAAAATCCTTTTTGATCTTCCTTGGCACTTAGAGACACAATTTCAACGTCTAGGCACGAAAGGAAGGTCCTGTCAAATTTATAGATCCGTCGAGCCGTTTCGGCAGTACGATGATTATCAGTGAGTGGTGATTTTGCTTTTATATATATATACATATATATATATATATATATATATATATATATATATATATATATATATATATATATATATAAAACCAGAATAGATAATCTTGACTGTATATTTGTATAAATTATTATTTAAACAGGTTGCAGTCAATCTTATTAACTTTATTTAAAAAAACTCTTTGACATTTATCACTTGAATTTTATTTATTCCATCTTCAGGATAATTATCTGAGATTACAAGTACTTTTGTAATCTCGATAATTATTGAATAAAAAATTTTTTAAAATAAAGAAGCTTGATAAATTATAATATTTATTTTTATATATATATATATATATATATATATATATATATATATACTATATATATATATATATATATATATATATATATATATATATATATAAACATGTTACTTAAGTGTATGTACTTATTTTAGGTGATTCCTGAGGCGATTTCAAGCTGGAAAGTTCATATGATGTATGTCCTCAGAAGCTTCGTTATCGATCTACAGGCTGTTGAATTGTGTTTTTCGGTTTTTCCAAATTTTCGAAAACCCTTCTAGATATTACATTGAAATTTTACATATTGTATAAAGCATGAAGGCCCTTATTTCAACTG
Source organism: Vesta saturnalis (assembly GCA_036346205.1). Lineage (NCBI taxonomy): Eukaryota > Metazoa > Arthropoda > Insecta > Coleoptera > Lampyridae > Vesta > Vesta saturnalis. Next base: position 51,654 of record JARFJB010000932.1, on the reverse strand, counting down.
AAAAGTTCATTTTAATTTAACCAGTGGCGTAGATACAGCTAGGTCATGACATAAATTCCACAAAAAAATGTGTTACGCCACTGTTTTTATGATGCGTTTACACGATATTCATCAATCAATTCCGAACAAAAGGTCTCCATATATTTTCACGTAAAACTCACCGTTTGAAAAATAATTAAAAAGTGTCGTGTCGTTATAACGTGCATTTATTCCTAACATAGAAACTATTTACAGAAACTGAACAATAAAGGGAAAAACTTTTGTGCAGTCATTCATAAAAAATGCTGAAAATGTCCACCATCCGCTTCTATACAGGCTTCTGTTCTTCTCGTCATTGAACGACGCACTCTTTCAAAAATTCCCGGTGTGTTTTGTATGGTTGCATAGCCCTCAATTATTCTATTGCGTAAGTCTTCCAACATCTGAACTGGTGTATTATAAACTAGAGTTTTAAGATGCCCCCAGAAATAAAAGTCTAAGCTGTTCAGATCAGGCGATCTCGGTGGCCAGAACTGAGGCCCCTCACGACCTATCCATCGATTTGGGTAAACTTAATTCAAATATTCACGCACAAAAATGCTGAAGTGGGCCGGGGCACCGTCGTTCATGAACCACATGTGCTGACGTACTAGAAGAGGGACATTTTCTTGTAATTCAGGCAAATTATTTTGAAGAAACGCACGATAGGTATTGCCGTCAAGGCTTGGAAAAAGAATGGTCCAACTAAAAATCTCAATAATACCAAACGTTGACTGAAAATTGCTGCTGAAATTTTGTTTCTACTATAATTATTCTCTTCGCTCCATAAATGAACATTGCGAAAATTTCTGATTGCTTCTCTGGAGAAATTTGCTTCATCCGTGAAGATAACTTGCCTGCCGAAATGAGGATTTCTGCAACCTTCTGGAGAAATTCCTGCGTGCTGGAAAATCTCGTGGAAGGAGAGCTTGCACTCTTTGCAGATGATACGGATACAGCAAATATTCTCTCAAAATTTCCCATACAGTTTTGTGGCAAATATTCAACGCACTCCCAATTTTGCGTCCTGGATCCTGGATTCTGTTCAATTTCATTGAGAACAGCCTCCTCTACTTCCGCTGTCCTCACTGTACGAGGTCGTCCCTCTCGGTTTCCATTTTGTAAACTGCCATATTGAGACAGTCGCAGATGGATGTTTGTGAATGTTCTACTATTGGGAACAGCACGGTTGGGAAATCTTTCTTGGTAAAGACGCCTGGCTTGTTTAGCAGTGCCGTTAGCCAGACCATAGACGAAATGCATGTCGGTCATCTCCGAAATAGCATAATTGACCATTTCTCATACTTTTATGAAGACAAAACACTTGGACAACAACAAAAGAACAAATTTATAAACTAGTTATTGCCTGTCAAGAATAAGACTGACATGACAGGATTATTAACGAAATACATAGCGATGTTTTTATAACGGACAGAGCTCACTTGTTTTTTTGACATATCTTTATCTAGTAAATAAACTGCACGTTATAAACACGACACTTTTAATTATTTTTCCTAAACGGTGAGTTTTACGTGAAAATGTTGAGACCTTTTTGTTCGGAATTGATTTCTGATGAATATCGTTAAACGCGTCATACAAAACAGTGGCGTAACACATTTTTTGTGGAATTTGTCATGACCTAGCCGTATCTACGCCACTGGTTAAATTAAAATGAACTTTTCAGAAATCAGGGCCTTCATGTTATACAATTGTAAAATTTCAATGTAATATCTAGAAGGGTTTTCGAAAATTTGGAAAAACCGAAAAAACAACAACTTCAACAGCCTGAAGATCGATAACGAAGCTTTTGAGGACAACATTCATATGAACTTTGGTCGAAATCGCCTCAGGAATCACCCTTAAAAAACATACACTTAAGTAACATATATATATATATATATATATATATATATATAAATTATCTAACATCCACTTAAAAGTGACGTCATTAATATTTCTTTTGCTAATTCAACTTGCAAAAGTTGTACAATTATATTTATTTTAAATAAACATAACGCTGTTTGAAATCTTGGCGTTTATGACAAATTTGGCAAAATTCATATTCTTTCTACTGACAGGTGGTGCCTCTATTTTTAACCTTTAAACTATATTATTCCAAAGTTTGAACAGTGCCGGTTCGTTACCTTTACAAATTCCCCATTGAATGTTAATTTATTTTTTTATAAATATTAATTTATACTTCGCTTTAAAATTCATTTAATAGTTTTGAATGTTAACTTGTAAACTTAATTTAAACTTAATATACGATTTTTGTTATTTTATGCAAAATGCTTTTATGTATTTTCAATTCCTACTAGTGGCATAGCAACCTTCTCAAACATCTGAATTTCTGTTACGAAATATATGTTCATACATGAACATTGTTCATTAATTTAATAAATTTTAACTTTTTGAATCAACAGCAATAGTACCTTAACAAATAAACACAAACTAGTCCCACATAAACTTAATACTACTATAATAATGTTGAACTCAGACTAACAAAAACACCAAAAATGCGACCAATCAAATTTTTTTCTATAAGATAAATTATTTTTTACCCCAACCTACATAAAAATATGTAGTATAGAAGTATGCAATCGACAATTTTCACTATTGCTAAATCGACTTAAACCATTGTACAACTTTTGGCCAAGTGTGTCAAGATCGACCATTATGTCTGGATGTGGCGCGCATGTGTGTGTGTGTGTGTGGGGTTGGGTGGGTTTGTGGTTGTGTGTGTGTGTGTGTGTGTGTGTGTGTGTGTGTGTGTGTGTGTGTGTTGTGGTGTGGGTGGGTGTGGGTTTTGGTGGCCGTGGTTTGGCGGTGTGTGTGCGGTTGCGTGTTTTTACATTAACACGTATTATTTGTGTCTTTGAATGAAATTTTAAACGTCATTCTGTCATAGATTACTGTTGTTGTTTTTACAATGTTGCCTGTTTTCGTTATGAACGTATCAAACAGGTTTCATAGTTATGCTAAAATAAATTATAATTAAAATCATTTCTTTAATTTTTAAGTTAGCATCTAGATGTCTACTAATCTCTGTCTGTCAGATGTTTTAAATGTATTTGTGACATAGATTATTGTTTTTGCTTTTAAAATGTTGCATATTTACGTGTGAGCCTATTATAAAAGTATAAAAAGATATAATTATTAACAAAAATTTTATTAAAATTATTTCATTTTTTTCATTTCCATTTTAGGTTGGTAGGTCATAATTGTTCCACAGATATTTTTAAATAGTGTATTTTTTTATTTTATATAAATCTAAACGCTTCAATAAAAACAGTTATCATTGTAATTGTTGTATCTTTAAGAATTGCTTAAAGTCTTAAAACAAATTTATGAAATATGAAAATATGAAAACACAAATAATTAAATGTAACCGGTGACACACCATAAAGACAACTACGAAATCTAATTTTTATTATTAAACCTTTGAAGATGACAAATCAGAACACCATCTAAAGGACGATGTTCACAGTGAAAACAGTGCTTTATTGAATAAATATGTTGTTACCACAGCGCTTAATAATTTAAAATGTGTAGTAAAATTAAAAATCATGTTAAACGTACACATTGTGATTTTACTGTAAACAACAATTGCAATTATTAACCAATTATTCTTTGTTAGATTTCACTAAACCTTTAATTGGTATGCCAAAGTGCTTTCATCAATTTGAAAATAAAGGTTTTCCAACACTTACGTCACAATTTTATTCAATTTTTTAACTTGTTCTTTGATTATGACATTTTCTCTGTTAGCTTTTTCCGTTCGAAGGTGTTCTGAAGCTATTCTTTAATAAAATTAATCTTAATTGGGTTTATACGTTTATTTAACTGTTACATTAATGGGTGGCTTAAATTTGCTTTTCATATTTCGTAAATTTATCTGGAAACTCTATTAATTTAAAGCTACTTCCATTTACTAAGGACGATACCTGTAAATGTTATCGAAACATTAGATTTATATAAAAACATAGAAAAATACACGATCTAAAATTCAAAAGATAAGTATTTTAATTATGCGTAATAATCGTCAAAGTTTACGTTTTCACAGGTTTTCATGCGTTTTTATCCTTTTGCATATCGGTCTGATAACTATCTCTGTTTCGTATTCAAGCAAATTAGAATCAACTTTCCTTCTGATCACAACCTTAAAAACCGGTTCAAAGGGTTACCTATAAATGATTGCCGACATTTTATAAATGGAATACTTTTCAAAAAAATATACACATTTTTACCTTCCAACCTAATATAGGTATAGGAGGTTATGCAATCAACTTTTTCACTATCAAATCCTTATTAGCTTTGCGGTTGCGTGTTTGTGTGCGTGTGGGTTTTGTGGTGTGCGGTGCGTGTGTGGTTCGTGCCTGGTGCATGCGTGCACGTGTTTTGTATCTGATATACCTGATATAGACCTTAAAATACAGATTATGTACGTTCTATGCAATTTTTTGATCAATTTTCCTAAGGGGTTCAATTTCTTTCAATATCTAATAACGATTGATTTTATAAGAAAATCTATATTTTTGAAAATTTAAGTTTACATAGCTTTTCTTTCTAAGTTTCTTAAAATAACGTAAGTCTAAAAATTAATTAAACACCCGTGCGTGCGTGTGTACCCCCGGTGTAAACCTAGTTCGGTTCTATTCTGTAGCCATGAGTGCGGATCGAAACCTTCAAAGTTTCTGCTGAAATATCTGGGTTATATAAAATTTTGGTTAAAATAGATTTACAAACAAAGGTGCCTTATAGAAGGTGCTAAAACATCTTTCTGAATATCTCTAAAACGATTAAATTTATAGAAAAAATTGTAGAGGCCACGAATGCTATAAATTGACCAAAATTATGAAAAACGTTTGTTATATACCATTATTAAAAAATTATAAATATGACATTAAACTTTTTATATACAGAAAGAGGGTTAAACTGTATGAATGATATCTAATAGAAGCGGGCTTTGGAATTCTTGTTCATGTATTAATCTCTATCTGACATGAAGTTTTAAACGTCATTCTGACATAGATTACTGTTTATGTGTCTACAATGTTACCTGATTTCGTAATGAACGTATAGAAAAGGGGTTGGATAGTTAACCTAAAAAATTATAATTAAAATTCCTTCATTGATTTTAAAGTTTTAAGACTGTTGGGCATAGATTCTGTTTTTACATCGTTCCTATTCATAGTTAATGTGCACACACGCACACACACACACACATAAACACAAATACACATACCTGCACACACGAACGCACGATGCCAGGGACACACAACGCACATACACACATACTCACACACACATTAAACACACGCACTACAAAATACACACACACACACACACACACACACACACAAATACACACACACACACACACACACACACACACACACACACACATACAGACACAAACATACACACATACACACACACACACACACTCACACACACACACACACACACACAGACACAGACACACAGACACACAGACACAGACACAGACACAGACACAGACACAGACACAGATACAGACACAGACACAGACACAGACATAACACACAGACACACACACAGACACAGACAGACACACACACACAGACACAGACACAGACACAGACACACACACACACACACACACACAGACACAGACACAGACACAGACACACACACACAGACACAGACACAGACACAGACACAGACACAGACACACACAGACAGACAGACACAGACACAGACACAGACACAGACACAGATACGGACACAGACACAGACACAGACAGACACGGACACATAGACACTGACACAGACACAGACACAGAACACACACAGACACAGGCATACACAGACTGACATGACAGACACAGACAAAGACACAGGCACAAGCACAAGCACAGACGAACAGACACACGGACACAGACAGACACAGGCACAGACACAGACACAGACACAGACACAGGCACAGACACAGCACAGGCACAGGAACAGGCACAGGTACCACAGAGACACAAGGCTCAAGAGCACAAGACACAAGCACAAGCACAGGCACAGGCACAGGCACAAGCACAACACAAGCACAGGCACAGACACAGGCACAGGCACAGACACAGGCACATGCACAGGCACAGGTACACAGGGCACAGCACAGGCGCACAGGCACATGCACAGGCACAGGAACAGGCTGGGCACAGGCACAGGGGCACAGGCAGACACAGGCACAAGCACAGGCACAGGGACAGGCAGACACGGACAGACACAGGTAGACACAGACACAGGCACAGGCACACTTGGCACAGGCTTATGCAGGCACACACACAGGCACAGATACAGACACAGGCACAGGCACAAGCATAGCATAATACACAGTACACAGCAAGCACAAGCACAAGCACAACACCAGCACAAACAAAGCACAAGCACAGGCAGCACAAGCACAAGCACAGCACAACCACAACCACAAGCATGCACAGGTACAGGCACAGGCACAGATACAGACACAGGCACAGGCACGGGCACGGGACAGGCACAGGCACCGACCCAGGCACAGACTCAGGCAAAACACACACACCACCAATACTGAGCTGACCTCTTATGTAATCGGTGGAGTACAGCGTTCTCCGTTTGTACTCTGAATAATACTTTTATTTGTATAATTATTTACTATAGGTACTTAACACAAATTTATATATATAATTAGAAAAAACAAGTAAAAATTGAAAAACATCACAATTTACATATATTAGCTGTGCATAAATTTTATAACTGGATAAATAACATAATAGGTTTTTGTGCAATGTTAAAAATATACTAATGGCGGGAACAGTAAACGGTTAGTAAACATGCAAGATTAAACTGCCCTTATTCCTTATCCGGAATGAAAATTAACAAGATCCTGGGGGAATCAACGATAGAGTAATGTAAATTGTTGCTAATAAGCTTTGCCTATAAAATGTGTTTATCATATTATATGGCTAGTAAGTGTGCGTATCTTGAAATTATTCTTGACTTTACAGAGTGTTCCAAAAAGCATGGTAAGACAAATGGTGTCCTTTTTAATGGAAACCCTGGATATCTTCCGAGTTTTGGATTATACGTACAACTACAAAACTTTATACACGTTTCACGCATGTAAAATTCGAATTCGAATTTTATCCAAAAAATCGCATTTACACATATAACTTTGTTATGTATCATCTTGGAGAACCGATGGAATCACCTCTATCACCAGTGATTGCCAATCTATCCATCACACTATTACGTTCACCATGGAGATGAAAAGGATGAGAAACTGCCATTCCTAGATGTACTGGTGTATAAAAAGTATAATGGACTGTTGGGACTCATTGTATACCGGAAGAGTACACATACCAAATCGCACCGCCACTCAGGGTAATTACAATCAGTGGTAAACACACAGTTAACAGACGAGGACAACATGCACCATAAAGCAGAACCGCGTTACTGCAAAATGGATTTTCCAAACAAACATACCGAGAACAGAATTACCAACCCAAACGTACCAGTAGCCAAATCATGTCTACCATATGTACAAGGCACGACAGACAGAATCGGAAAAATCCTTCGAAGACATAACATCAAAAACATCTTCACAACCAACAAAAACTTATGCAACGTTCTGCAAAACCCGAAAACTAAAACAGAACTCGAAGATCAACGAGTGTAGGAAGTTCCATGCCGGGATTGTTCACGAACATACATAGGTCAAACAAACAGACGCATCCATGTGAGAAGGGAGGTGTTGTACATATGTATTTATATTATATTTCCCCTATTGCATATGAATTTATTTTCTACTAAAGATATGAAAACTCTTAAATCGGTGTTAATAATTGTTTTAATATATCAAAAGCTTTTTGACATGGTTCCTTCCACTTCACTCTCGCTCCCGTTTCATCTAGTATTTCTTCTACACTCATGTCATCTTCCCTTAACTCCCTACACTTTTTCATCATATGTCACATATTCCCCATGCCTTCCCCGCATAATCTGCAATTTCTTTCTTCCTCTCGTTTCCAATACTTGTTTCTTTACTCTTCATTACCGCATCTGAACTTCTTTACCATTCCTTTCTTTCTTTCCTTCCCTTCTCCTTTAATCTTTCTGTACTTTACGTTGTGTTTTGCTTCCTTTATTCTTTTCCATCTTTTTGATTTTGTACATCCATGTATCTTCTTATTATGTCCTCTCTTACCCTCACTTCCTCTGCCTTAATCTCTCTACTCCTGCCCTCGGATGCCAATTTCTTTTATAATATTCTTCTCTACTATTTTGAGCGTATTTCACGCTCCTCTCCTTTATATTTTCCAGCATGCCTGTAATATTTTGGATTCCCTTTTTTCCCTCATTTCTTCCTCATGCTTTATCGCCCTTCTTCCTGCCTCTACTATTATTTCTTCTTCCTGCACTTTTTCTCTTATAATGTACCCCGGTTTCTCCTTATCTAGCCCCAATACCCATTTCCAATATTTTTCTCATAGCCCTTCCACCTCTTTTTACTCCTTCCAACCTCACAATTCTGCCTCATATAGTACCACACTTTTTATTAATTTATCAAATAGCAGCTTCCTTTTCCCTAAGTCCATTCCAATCAACCTCTCCCTCACGCTCCACACTTGTCCTATTAATTTAGTTCCTTTGCTCACTCTTTCCTTTGTACAGGGTGTCTCTAAAAGATGCGGAAAAATGCTACCACAAATTCCAGAGGCTAACGATCTCACCCGACTAGTTTCAATACGTGTCCTTAATTCATCTTCTGCATGTCCTGGCGTAGAATACACAACGTGTTCCACATTTCCCAACAAGAAGTAATCCATCGGGGTCATGTCAGGTATCAAGTTGGCCAATTTGCAGGTGCATCATTGCCTCTACGTATCCATCTGTTTGGGTACTGTTCGTTCAAATAATTACGCACCTTTAACGTAAAATGCGGAAGCACACCGTCCTGCATCAACCACATTCCCTTTCGAAGTTGCAAGGGTAGGGGATCTAATAATTCTGATAATTCGTTTTGTAGATGTGGTAAAATGGCATGACAATTAATGATACCTGCCCACACATTGACCTTAAACTCATGCTGATAATGGGTAAGTTTAATCGCACGAGGATTTTCTTCAGCATAGACATGCTCATTGTGCAAGTTTGTTATGCCACTCCTCGTGAAATTGGCTTCATCTGTGAATAACATTTTTTGTGTAAAGTTTATATCTTGATTTCTTTGTTCTTGGATAAGCCGGTCATTTCTCCGTTGGTATAGTGTTCGGCCATGACGAAAATAGTTTACAAATTGTTTGATAATTCACCGGAACTGGCTACTTCTCTTTCACGATATTCCAGTACTACTCGTATATAAACACCGACAAAAAATCAACAATGTATCAAGAGAATCAACAAAGGAACACAGTTCACAGTGCTGTTCACGAATTTCATGAACTTCACCTACCAAAAGATACACCGTAATTCATGGAATTATGATCAAAATGTATGGTTGAATTGTTAAGTATAACAATTTTTTTAGATTTGATTTGACAGCACTTTTTAGTGACAGTTATTTTATTAAAACGCCTTCTCTTCATATTGTGTTGATTGTAGCCATACACGATATGAATTTTTGAAATCCAGATATTTCAGAAAAGGGATGCTCAAACCAACTCTTACCAGGTACAAATATTTTAGTTCAAAGACGGTGAAGACTTTTTATTTAAAATTTAAATGCATTGTGGCTCAAAAAAGTTATTTCGTTCTAAATGTATGCTAAGTACCGCAGGTGGTGCCCTTTCAATTTTATATTGAAAATGATAGCAGTAATTTTTCACCACGCAACACCCTAGCGAATATTGTGACAATACCAATTATTACAAAAATTATTTATGAAAACTAAATCCAAATTGAACCTTTGACACTCTGTATCTCCTATATCATCCACTTTTGGACTGAGGTAAGTCGGATTAGATCGTCATATTTTAGCCTCAGGAATTTGTGGTAGCATTTTTTCGCACCTTTTAGAGACACCTGTATGTTCCCCATACTTATGTCCTGTCTCAACATATACCAGATATGTTAATTTCACCTGCTGTACTCCTCCTCCATCCATTTCCTCTTCGTTTTTCCTTATTCATCGTCTCTTTGATTTCTTTTTCCTCTTTAGCCATCACTGTATCATCTGCACGTGATACACCTTCAGTTTTCTACCACCACTCCAGTCTGCCCTCTTAATATTTCCTCCAAATCCCCCTATATACCGAGACCAGGTTTGGACTCAATTGACATTCCTGTCCCAGGCCCTTCCCAGTAACGCAATCGTTACTCACCTTCCCATTCACTCTCACCCTACTTCTCGTTTTCTCATATATATCCTGCATCCTTTCAATCAGTGTTTCGTTTTTTTTTTCAGGTACTCCCATAACTTTTCCCTGTTAACTGTGTCGAACGCCGATTTTAAGTCCACAAGTAACGCCACCATTTTCAAACTTTTCTTATCTAATTATTTATTTCTCGTGTTTCAAAATGTACACGTTATCTATCACTCTTCTTGCCTTTCTGAACCCAGCCTGTCTATCTGGTAGCAGTTACTTTCCTTTTATCTGTTTATGTAACCTTTTCCCTAGTACTACCACATATATCTTGTATGCAGTATTTATTACTGTCACCCCCTATAATTTTCCACTTCTTTTCTGTCCCCTTTTTTGTATACCTGGCATACTACTCCTTCTCCCCATCTCCCCGGGAAGCCATCACTTCTCCATATTTTGTTAATTATTTCCATCAACCTTGTTGCTACCTTTTCCCTTCTACATACTCACCCTTCTCCTTGTATCCCGTCTTCTCCCGTCGCTTTACTTTTTTTTACTTTCAATATTGCCTCTCTCACGTCATCTTCTTTGTATTTCTTCCCCTTCTTGGTCTAGTTGGCAAAGTTCTCTCCCTTGTCTTGATAATAAAATTAAAATTGCTTTTCTAAATAACTTAACTGTTTGTAAGTTAAATCCTAATTGCTTTATTATTTGATTAAACCGCCACAGTCAAGTTCTTTGCCTTTTTGGTTATTCTATTTCATGCCTTATAGTTAAGATCTATTAGGAATTAATTGCAAAAAAAAACTAAAATCGATCCATTGGTAGTAGTTTCAATCATTACAGTACAAGTGACGTTGTGAAATTTTTTAAACTAGGTATGAGAAAATTACTTTAACTCGCTTGCTACGCTTTAGTAGTAGAGAACTTAGCTTCTCTATATCACTCGCTTTCTTTTAGTAGTGTACCATCTACAAGTCTGTTGACTAAGATTAAAAATGTATTACATTGTTGTAGGTACTGAAAGAAAGTTCCCAAGTGACCGATGTATTTTCATTTTCTTCTAGAAATCATGTTATTCTGTATGCAGTTATACCCTTATACAGAAAAATCTCAACTCTGCTACATTTCAGATTGATTAGAACCTGCAATTTGCAGAAATCATCGAATATATGGGGGGATGCGGAGGACATATGGAGTATTATCTAGAGTTTCTTCTCTTTTCTTTTCGGGAAGGTAGTCAAGAAGTTATGGTAGGATCGCGGAGGGGGGGGTGGCTTAATTTCAGTTTGTGAATTTGTTATAAATTTCGACGAGTAATCGGAGGGCTGGATCGGGCAGGTATCGGGGAATTTTGCGATTTAGGCCATCATAACCTGGGGCTGAATTGCGTCCTTTTTTAAAATACGCGTTGACCTGATCTGCATTGATGGGGACATAAAAGGGATTCTCTATTGACTCCCTAGGAGTTTCTTAAACTGGGTGTCGAATTGAGGATCTTTTGGGGATCGGAAAATGGATTGAAGTGGAAGACTGAAGAAGTCGGCCTTTCCTTGATGAAAGGAGATTAGGTTGCCCTGTGGGTCAGTTAAATGGGATTTAGAGGTTACTTTCCTTTTGTTCAATCTATCAAACTGTTGCCAGAAGAGTTTTCCATTGCAGTAGTGTAACTGGGAGATGGCTTTGATCCAGGAGTCTTCGGCGTGTTTGTTTGCTTCTCACATGATTAAGGTGTTAAGGAGATTGTGTTTTGAGAGCCGGATCCCTAGATCGCAAGAATTGACGGTAAATTCGTCTTTTCTCTTTGGTCCACATCACGATATAGCTTAGGAGCGGTTTGAGGGAAATGTCGATGTTTTTCAATGGGACTGAGATTTCCACCGCTTCCGTAAGTACGGAAGTTAGGCCTCTCGTGATCTTGGGTTATTAGAAGATTGGGTGTTGGAAGGTTGTTGGGGATGTGTTCAAAGGACACATTCCAGTCTGTTTCCGAAAAATCTTTAGTTACTGTGGATTGAGGAAGTTCTTGGGGTGGCTGGACAAAATGGAAGTTTTGACCAGTAGTGGTAGATGATCTGATGTGATCGTGGTGCCTAGAAACCACTCACGGTCCAAATGATGGGTTCAGAAACAAAGATGTTGTCTATTATTGAGGCACCTAGATGCTCGAAATATGTAGGTTGTGCTAGCGAGACTCGATAAAGCAACAACTGTGATAGAGCTGATGATAGTCTAATACCGTTGCCATTGCTTCTGAAGTCACCAAATTGGTTTGACGGGCATTGAATCACCTAAGATGACTGCATTAGGAGGTCATCGGATAGTGTATTGTGGCCGGCAGGGTTGTAGTAGGAGAAGAAAACGATCGGTGTAGAAAGGTGCACCGCAGGAAGTTGAAAGGGGGTGGGCGGGAAGCAATTTTTGATTATAAGGGCAGTTCTGTGGATACTATTGTGTAGGTAGGTGTGATAAGTGTTAAAGTTAATTGTCCATCTGTTTGTGAGGTTTGTTTCGGTAATTGAGAGAGTGTGTATGTTGTGTAGTAAGATTTTAACTAGGGAGCGTTTCCAACAAACGCCACGGCATTAACTGTCCCGGCTATGAAACCCATGTTGGAGGGATTTAAGGAGTGGATTCTCGGATTATTACAATCTTCGTCCGCGGGCCAGATATGCACACGACGGTTACTCGCTGGAAATAGGATCAGAATAGCGAGTCTAATTCGATTGATCCTATTTCGCCGGTCGGAAACACATGGAATAGGTATGTGTTAGGACTTGGAGGAGGTGTCTGATGGAAAGAAGTTCGGTGTAAACACTTCTCCAGGCCCTATTCCATATCTTATTAAAATGTGCGGTCGGCAAGGAAAGGAAAAGTCACGTATTCAATTCCGTCCTTAAGGGGAGAGCGGATTGTTTGAGCTTTCCAAGCTCCTTCTGCCACAATCATGGATTACCAGCATACACACATACACTACGTGTATTTATATGGTGGGATTAAGAATGGACGTGGTAAGGATAGGATCGGAAGGAACGAAGTTAGGGCTCAGGGGGAAAACATTACCCTAGCATACGCCTAAGTAACTGCATAAAACCTCCTAAAAAACATCATACAAGGTAAACGGTAACGGGAATCGAACCGATTACTTCCCGAATGCTAAGCAGGTCGTATCACCACTACTCTACTGGCTCGGTAGCGCGGATCGCCCGTTTCATTGAAATCTGCGGAAGGCGGAGACGGCTTCAGGTGCTGATGCTAATTCAGAGATTTGTTGTTATATCAATATTGACGTAGCAAGATTCTTAATGTTTTCTGTCCAACGTCGGAAGGAAGAAACGTTGATTATTTGGGATTTCTGCAATCTAAGTAAAATTGCTTAATTGACAAATAATTAAAAAAATTGGTAGAGGATTCTGGTTATTTACACCGTAAAAACAGATCGTCACACTATGTAATGAACGTACATTAAACATTTTCTGTCTGTTAGTGAGAACAAGTGATGATTTAGTCGTTCAAATTGAACACTAAGCACGTGACTTTAGTTCACAGAGAACAAAAAGTATTTCATATTAAGTTTGTTCCTTAATTTGATAATATTCCAAAAAGGGTGATTTTTTTAAGGAGATACGTGTTAGGTCAATCAGTGTATCCAAATCTACGATGTAGTACTGTTCCACGTGCTTGTACGAGGTTTGTTAAAGCTAAATATCAGTAACACTTATGATATGAATTTCTTTGGCTATAACCAGGACTGTATATTGTCAGTATCACATTAGTGGTATGAATAGATCTTCCAAGTTCTATTTTCTATACTTAACCTTGC
>JARFJB010000932.1:0-32500 GCA_036346205.1 Vesta saturnalis | reverse complement strand
CGTGCGTGTTGTGGTGTGTGCGTGTGGCGTGTGGTGTCGTGTGCGTGTGTGGTGTGTGCGTGTGCGTTCTGTGCGTGTACGTTGTACGTGTGTGCGTGTGGCGTGTGTGCGTGTGCGTTGCGTGTTGTGCGTGTGTGCGTGTGTGCGTGTGGCGTGTGTGCGTTGTGCGTGTTGGTGTGTGCGTGTGTGCGTGTGCGGTGTGCGTGTGCGTTGGTGCGTGTGTGCGTGTGGTGTGTGTGTGTGCGTATGTGCATGTGTCGTTTGCGTGTTCGTGTGTGTGTGTTTTCGTTGTGCGTGTGTGTGTGCGTTGTGCGTGTTGTGTGTGGTGTGCGTGTGTTGTGTGCGTGTGCGTGTGCGTGCGTGTGCGTGTGCGTTGCGTGTGCGTCGTGTGCATGCGTGTGCGTGTGCGTGTGCGTGTGCGTGTGCGTGTGCGTGTGCGTGTGTGGTGAGTGTGCGTGTGTGCGTGTGTGGGTGGTTGGGTCGTCGTGCGTGGTCGTGTATGTGCGTGTGTGTGTTGGTAATGTGGTGTGTGTGTGTGTGTGTGTGGGTGGGTGGGTGGGTGCGTGCGTGCGGCGTGCGTGCGTGCGTGCGTGCGTGGGTGCGTGTGTGCGTGTGTGTTGGTGGACGGGTGGGTGCGTGCGTGCGTGCGTGCGTGCGTATGTGCGTGTGTGCGTGTGTATGTGCGTGTGTGTGTGTGTGTGTGTGTGTGTGTGTGTGTGTGAGTGGTTTGCCGTAACAGTTGTGGTGTTCCCTCTATCGTCTTGGAAAAAATATGGCCCAATAATACCAGATGATGAAATTGCACACCATACTGTAAGTTTCGGACTATTTAATGGCTTTTGGTTTTCGTCATTCCAACAGCGATTATTCTGCTTGTTTACATATCCGTTTAAATGGAAATGTGCTTCATCTGACATAAATATGTGGTGAATAAAGTTTTCATTATCATGTACACGTCGTAATATTTCTTCGCTGAAAATCCTGCGAGCAACCATATCACCATCTTTCAATTCTTGGACGACTTGAATTTTGTGATGGTGGAAAGACAAGTCTTTATGTAAAATTCGCCGTAACGATGTGTCACTAATGTTTAGTCTAGAAGCATTTTTCACTGCAGAACACAATGGACTACGTGTTAATGATATTCGGAATCTATCAATGCTTTCCTCCGTTCTTACAGACCTCATTGCCCCTTTATGCTTCAAGTTTAATGTGGAGACAGTTTCTTCAAACTTTATTACCCACTGTATAATTGCATGGGCGGAGGGCACACTTCCGTTTCGTGGAACATTGAAATTTTTTACGAAACAATCGTTGTACCGAAGTCACACACTCACCATTTTTATAAAACGATTTTACGAAAATCGCACGCTGAACACCTAGCAATTTCTCCATGCTTCTGTTTTAATGTCAGCAACTGTCAAACAATAATCAATCATGGAAATATTGACCTTTGGCAAAAAAAAAGTTGTCCGCAAAATCTCTCGATCTTTCGGCCTGCGATTTTTTTTGCAGATTTCTGAAAAGCGGGGTATAGAGTAATGGACCACAAACCTTAGCAGAATTAGCATCGAACATCAAACAAAAAATTAAGCGAACTCAACCTGTCTTGCTCCGTCAAATAACCGAAAGTTTTCAATCTAGGCTAGAAGAGTGCTTACAAAGATATGGTTCCCATTTGAGTGGAATTATTGTTAAGACATAAAATGGCATACTTTCTTCTACTAAAACCCGTAAAAAAAAATTTTTAAAATAATGAAACATTTACTGAAGAAATTGGGTAATTCAAAATACCCGGCTTCACTGGCGGACCCTGTATATATGTAAATGTGGACAACAATATCAGCGTCGATTGCTAGAATTTTTCAAAAAAATTAAAACCATAAAATAAAATTCTGGCTCCGTTATTTCTTTTTACGAAAAATTTCCTTCCCATCGAAATCCGTCAAGCGGTTGTCTCACAATCTGCGTGTACTAAATAACCCGATTATTTTAATACATAGGATTCGGATTTTTTACAAAACAACTTAAAACGAAAATATTTATTAAAGGAAAAGTACAAATGTATATGACGTAAAATAAACAGAGATAAAACAACATGTTCGAATCGATACGGGAATAAGGACTTGAAGAGGCGAATTCAATAAACGCTCACCAACAATCAAGTATTTGGGACCAATTATATGCTTTCTTGAGACATGCAGATGAAAGTTGCGCAAGATAAAACATTAAACGATAATGTGATACTGTCTCATGTGGCGAAAACGAAGAAAATGAAAAAAATTAGAATTTTTAACAGCATAGCACAGAGCGTTGTCATGAGCGGGGTAGAAAAATGGCCGATCACAAAACAACTACAGATAAGTACGAACAGTTAATTGGTTCAAATTGGACAGTGAAGTGGTATAGACCCGTAAAACGAATGAATTACATAAACTGGCAAACCAGCTGGAAGAAGTAAGAGCAGGCATGGCCAACAGTTTTTGCCACCGGGCCGGATTAGAGAAAAATAATGTGTTCACGGGCCGGACGAAATATTAAAATTAAAATTAAAAGGTTTTAAATAAAACATAAAATAGTCGTTCCTATAACCAAACAAAATTTTAAGAAGTTAACTAATTTTACAATTAAATTTGTTACATGATCGATTTTTAAAACATTTTTGCATAATGCATGTTGATGAATAATGCAGTGTATCGGGATAATATTATGGCTTGGATCGATTTCAAAAACCTTGTCTTCTATACGTTTTATGAGCCCAATATTTTTCCAATCATATTTGGTGATCCATCTGTTGTCACATTCACTAATTTATTCCAGTCAAGGTTATAATCTAAAAAACACTTTTCGATTTCTCGGAACATATCTTCTCCTTTCGTTATGCCTTTCATTGGAACAATTGACAACAGTTCTTCCGAAATATCAAAATTTTCTGTGATAGCTCTAATAAAAATTAATAATTGGGCGGTATCCTTTACATCACAGCTTTCATCGAGAGCTGCTGCATAAAAATTGGCCGATTTTAAGTTATTTAATAATTGTTTATTTATATTAGCATTTTCTTCTACTCTTCTAGCAATAGTTTGCCGGGACAGGCTTATATTTTCAAATTTAGTTTTTACTTCTGGGCACATTACACCGCAAACATCCAACATACACTGTTTTACAAATTCTCCTTCAGAAAAGGTTTTCCACATTCAGCAATCCGTTTTGCTACTAAAAACTTGCTTCGGTAATTGACTCTTGTAAGCGATTTTGATGACAAAACACATTTTGTTGCCAGGTTAATTTAACTACCAGATCTGCTGCTTGTTTTTCGGCTTTCTTCATTTAGATTTTTGCGTAATTTGCATGTTTGGTGTCAAAATGTCTTCTAAGGTTATATTCTTTTAAAACCGCCACACTAGAGTTACATATAAGACATACTGCGTTATTTTGTGCATTGTAAAAATATTTCCACTTCCATTCTTCGTTAAATGTACGACATTCTAAATCCACTTTCCGTTTTTGGAAGCCATCTACATTTAAAAAAAACTTTTCTTAATGTACAATATTATTAAAGACGAAAATAAAATTACATACCGTGTTAATAATATCCAAATTGTATCGTAACTATTTGTAACAATATTAAAACAATTATTATCGTTTAGCTTAGCAGATTATGGTTGTTTAAGAGTTAGTATTTAATAGTTTTTATCAAAAACAAGCACTAAAATCACTTGATATAAATCAATCACTTCTACAAAAATAACGAAATGCTTGATCGCATTCGCACTGGAATACAGTGGAGCGAAGTGGAGCAAATTGTTTGCGTGCGCAGTACTTGTGCCTGCGTCTGCCGTCTGGCTCGGTTGAACTTTGATATTCGGCTACTCTTGATGCGAGAGAGATAGATCGTATGTTTCAAAGCGGTCCTCTCGCATTCTAATGTCGCTTTAACATCAAAGGCTATTATAATATAGAGTACAGGCAATGGCAAAATTTCTCATTCTTTATAAAGGAATATTTTTAAAAATAAGCATGTGTCGAAAATTATTCGACCAATTACAAAAACTTAAATGCTAATATTGAAAACTGTTCGAGGGCCGGATAAATTCATTACGCGGGCCGGATCCGGCCCGCGGGCCGTATGTTGGCCATGCCTGTTCTAGGCAATATTTTGAAACGACGCGAAATTTAAGTGTTAGTTAAATATTTTTAAAGATCTGAACAATGATTAATTTTATAAGGAAATGTGTACACATATTTTGTAAAGAAAATTTAATTTTATATAACTTTTCTTAATATAAAGCAAAATAAGTCTAAAAATTAAATAAATATGATTGAAAATGATTACACTGTATTATTCATATTTTGATAGAAGCGGATGACTTTGGAATTTTTTTTACCTTAGCATCTATAACATATATATATATATATATATATATATATATATATATATATATATATATATATATATCCATTAACTCTCTCTTTCATGAAATTTTAAACGTCCATCTGATATAGATTATTCTTTTTGTTTCTGCAAAGTTTGCTATTTTCGTAATGAACGTATTAAGATTGCTTAATTATCCTAAAAAAATTGTAATCAAAATGATTTCACTTCTTTTAATTTCCACTTTGCAGGTTGGAAGGTCGTGTATTATTCCACACTAGATATTTCAATCAAATATAGTATTTTTGATCTAGCCCATTTATGCTAGGCATGTTTAAACAGAAATGATCCATGAACAGTGGCTAATGCGCAACAAAAATGAGTATATTTATGAAATAACATTTTTTATTGCGACAGTCAAGATAATTTACACCATTTATAAAACGAAGATAGCGCGTTATCGTATAATTGCTTTAACAAAAGTCATACTATGCTCCATTGAAATAAAATTTTTCTTCTTTTGGACTAAATAGACTAATTAATACACTAAGACGGGAGCATTGTGGATTAAAAGCTATTAAATAGGTAATTAAATAGGTAAAATACGAAACCTATTGCAATAGAAATACGACCAAAATGTTCTTTAACAAATCATTCTAGGAATAAATTTATAATGTGGCGGAATTAAGAAGGTTTCCCAATATTCTGACTGATAATCAGAGCATAAATTACAATTAGCAAACGGTAAATATGCACAGAGTCTATCTTTTGTTTACATAACTAGTACAAGAAACATTAATTTGCGCAAAATGTAAAATTAATCATAGCTAAATAATGTTTACAACATTAAGTTAACACTGTATATCTTATAAAACGAGTTTTAGAAATTCTATCCGACAATAATTTACATGGCTTCTTTCCTAACAGATAAAACCATTCTAATCCGTAACACAATACATAACTTCTTAGTAAACAACCGGTCACATCGTACAGTGTACTTATAACAAGTCTGTACTAATATTTGGAGACTTAAAACCATACACAGAATCAAACACGAGAATTGGCAACAGCGCAATTTAGCTGCTAAGGTGGCAGCACAAAATAGGATGTACAGAAGACACTCTTAATTGTAAAAATTATGACAAGCATACACACCTCAGCACAAAACATACTCCCCAGGTCACGCCTAAATAAATTCTAACTCATGTAAACCTAAGGTATCTAAGTCTAATAAAAGCCTAACTTGAATTGTCGGGTCGTGTGTATGGCCCGACAATTCGCTGACAATCACTTACATGCTGCGAGACCTATAATTGTCTGACAAACCAGCAACACATCACCTCTGCGCACCGCACACCACGCACCCCCGCAGTGTACCACGCACACCTACGCTCAGCTGCATCAGCTAGCTGACAGTCACTTGCACACGCAGCACACACACCACCGCACGCACACACACCACACTCAGCACACGCACACCGCACCGCACACCACGCACACGCACACGCACACTGCACGACATGCACACTACACACCACACGCACACGCACGAACACCTGCCACCATCACGCACACTACCCACACCACGCACACACCACACGCACTGACACCACACACACGCACACACCACACACTATATCCAGTCGCACACCCACAAATGACAATCGATTGCAAACACTTCTACACCTTCAATATGTATACATAATGCAAAATAATGAATAAGCACTGCAGGTTATTATTGTTTAGTTATTTCTCTTAAACCCGTAAACCTTGTGTATACCTCAATATACAATAGTACTTACAGAATATTACATTCTTCAAATACAAACAATCTAAACTTTGTCTTAATTGTATTGGTATTTTAATATATGATTCAACATTGGTTAAATATATTCAAATTCATAAATATGCACATAAAAGCACAATAAACCTTAAATATCCACTATTTGCAAAGTAACGCTTATGTAACGCTTATAAGCATTGGCTTAAAAATCTGCATACTGCTCAGATAATGTTCCTCTTATTTTTTTCATTTTAATAAGCAAAGAAGTTACTATTATATAAAGGGTGTCCCAAAATTTACGCAAGATTGGAATTTGCTGCCATTTGTGCAGTAAAGTGTTGGCAACCCTGAAAAATAAACAGTTTAACAGCTGACAGTCTAGGGTTAGTGAAAATGGAGCGTTACACGACAGAACAACATGTTTTCATTGTTGAAGAATATCTCAAAAATAATGAAAGTTTGGCGGCCACAGTTCGAGAATTTCGTACAAAATACGGTCGGAATGTTCATTTAACTTCGTCAACTGTGAAGAGAGTAATTGAAAAATTCAGGAAGACTGGATCTACTGGTGATGCTAAACATTCTGGTCGTCCAAAAACAAGCCGTTCAGATGTCAATATCGAAGCAGTGCGTGACAGTGTTGGTGAAAACCCAAGAACATCAATTCGACGACGTGGACAAGAACTGCAAATTTCAAGCTACAGCGTATACTCACTGAAGATCTGCGGCTCCATGCCTACAAAACTCAATTAACACAAGAACTTAAGCCTAATGACCATGCCCAGCGAAGAGAGTTTGTTGAATGGATTATCGAACATCAACAAGTGGTCCCTGATTTTTCGAAAAAAATCATCCTAAGCGACGAAGCACATTTTCACCTTAATGGCTTTGTTAATCGACAAAATTGCCGCATTTGGGGTTCAGAGAACCCACATGTGATTATCGAAAAAAAAATGCATCCACAACGTGTCACTGTTTGGTGTGGATTTTGGGCTGGAGGCATTATTGGACCATACTTCTTCGAAAATGAGGCTGGTCAAGCAGTGACTGTTACTGGTACTCGATATCGCGACATGATAAGAGAGTTCTTTCTCCCTCAATTGGATGATATTGATGTGGAGAACATGTGGTTTCAACAAGACAGTGCCACATGCCATACAGCCCGTGAAACAATCCAATTACTGAATGAGACATTTCCTGGTCGTGTTCTCTCTCGTTTCGGTAATCAGATCATGCGATTTAACACCATTGGATTTCTTTTTATGGGGTTATTTGAAATCAAAGGTCTACGCCAACAAGCCCACAACAATCCGTGCGTTGAAGGAGGAAATTCAACGCTGCATTACTGAAATTGGGCCACATTTATGCACAATTGTCATGGAAAATTTCGACAAAAGAGTGCGTATGTGCCAGCAAAGCCGTGGAGGGCATTTGCCCGATGTGTTATTTCATGCATAACCCTATTGTGTGTACTTTATGATTCATTAAAAAAATAATAATTTAAAGAAAATAAATGTGTTTTATATTTAATTCAAATCTTGGGTAAATTTTGGGACACCCTTTTCCACTGGAAGGATAAAATATTACAAAATGGTATAAAAAATAAAATGACTATGTAATACAACAATATCCAAGGTTTAGGGTAAGATTGGTTGAGAACTTCTGATTTTATGTACGACCCTTAGGACGCCGCTGTCTCTGTCTATCTCTCTCTCTCTCCATATAGAACTGGCAACACTTGCCATAAGGTTTAATAATGGATATCTGCCGTCTACTGTAAAGTCAGGCTGAAATCCACTACAGGACTGTTTATTTTAGAAAAATTTAAGATTGTAGTAGCGTATAGAGACAATTTTTCCTGGATTGAATGTCGTTATTTGTTGATTTATGGTAAGCGTAAGATGTTCCAAACTAAATTTCAATCATTCTATGTCCTACACCGATCCTACTCGTTTACACTGCAATCCGCTTACCTCGGTAGACCTGTACGACGCTTAGTGTGGTTTGATCGTGTAACATTGCCTTGGTGTTTTTTTTTAAAGCGTGATATGTTTAAAAATTTACTGTATCGTTTTTTTTTGACTAGGGTAGAGATACCAATAAGTGAACGGTTATTGACTAATACGGTTTCCAGTTCACTTCAGAATAGTGAACGCTGAAACATTTTGTACTTGTACGGATTTAAAGCGTTTTTACCGAATATAAGCTCAAAATATGAATAATGGGCGCACAAATCTGCAGAAAATTGTGTTTATTTACTGGATCATGTGCAAAACCCAGGGAATTAACGAGGAATTAGTGTGAACTCGCGTATTGTAGCATTTTGAACTCTACATTCAAAGCATTTAAGTGTGAATAAAGTTTTCAGTACACAGTGTCCGAAGAAACCCTCTGTTCAGTAAATGAATGATTGATTATTTTTCGTTCATTCATTAGACTGTATGGACGCATAAATGAACGCCAATTTCAAAAATACAAGAATACTAAAGATTCAGATATTTGGACGATATTCTACAAAATGCCGTGGAAGAAATTAGGAGAAAAAGTTTATCGCCAAAAAAGCATCCTGTTTAATAAAATTCAGGCCAAGTATCTTTAATTAGAAAAAATGGGACATGTAACAATTTTAAATATTGAGAGGAAGGTCATTCAGTAAAATTGATAATAACACAGGTCTTACTATTTTCCGCCATACATCCAGGCGAGGTTGAAGATCGTCGGAATCCGTTTGCAGACGATAGACCGGTCGCAAGTGGCTAAAATTGTTCTTAAACGGACATCTGAATATCACTCAATGCAATGCTGAAATAATATCTAAAGCCAGAGCCTCAGTCACAGGAGAAGGTATTCACTCTTGGTTCCAAGAATTAAATGATTATTTCCAAAACCAAAACTACCCGGATATTTTAGATGACCCCACTAGAATCTTCAATGCAGATGAAGCGGGTTTACAAACTTGTCTAAACACTGGTAAGTATCTGGGTCCAAAAAAGTTATAGGAATTGTTATGAAACTGTAAGTGGCCCTGAGAAGGAATCTATAACAGTACTTTGTACATTCTCTGCTGTGCATGAATCCGTGCCCCCTGTGATTGTGTTTCCCTATAACCGGATTCCAAGGGACACATCAGCAACATTTCCAGACAACTGGGGTATCAGCCGATCTGATAGTGGGTGGATGGCCAGCGCAACTTTCTACGAATTTGTACAAATCTTTTTGGCTTCTGGAACATCAGATTAAGTTTCCAGTTTTACTATTGCTAGATGGCCACAAGTCCCATATAGGAATGGATTTGAACAACCTATTCACTCAGAATCACATTATACTGTGTTGCCTATTATCAAATGCAACCCATGTGATGTGTCAGTTTTTAAATCCATCAATGTACATTGCAAAGAAGAGGTTTAGCAACATAAACAAATGACGAAATCTGTAAGTATAAACACATTTGTTCCAATTTTCAAACAAGCATATCAGTAAGCTGTGCAACCGAGTATTATAAAACATGGAGTCAGAAAGAGTGGAATTGCTCCATTTAATGCAGATGCCGTAAATTACACTCAATGCATTTCTAAAAAAAGGGAAGAACTGAAACAGATTTCCAATAAGCAAGTTAATATACACGTTAACGAATTCCAAACTGCGTTAAAGGTAATGAGATATCATGTAGACTCGCTTATTTTCGGAGTTTAAAGGTTCTATAATATCTAAAGAAACCGCATAGAGTCCTTTATTTAACGTGTGGAGATCCCTCAAGAAAGGCACTGGTGAAGAAATAGTTGTTCAAAATGCAGCTAATGATGATCAAGTCGTTTCTAACAACAGGGTGGAAAATACTTATAGCGACTTAGGAGTGATAGATTTGTCAATAAAATTTTCCTTCCTGAGGAATTGATGCACCTTCCAAGATAAAATGGCGTCCTTCATGAAAGTACAGATTGCAACAACGACCAAACATTTTTACATGAAAAAGACAATCCTGATATTGATGAGCTAGATGGCCAACAGGGCGATAAGGTACAAGAAGACGGCTGTTAAGGCAATAGAACCGCCTAAGCTAATAAAATTCGGTTGTTGTGAGTATTCAGAAGTATTGAAGTTATATTCAAAAACTGCAAAAATTTTGTATATACTTAATAAATCCTGTTCAATTTTGTAGTTTTAGTTCGCCATTCATTTACTGAGTTCATTAATTGCACCAGTGAGTTTTCATTCACTAGTATCGAGTGTTCAATTACTGGTATTTTTTGTCCTAATCAAAACTTTAATTTATATCTCAAATAAAAACAAACTACTGAAAAATTTATATATGCCATTTCAACACTATTTGTTCATATATCATATTCATATATCACGTACAAATAAGATTTGTGAAAAAATTCGGCAACGGAAAGAGAAGGAAGATTATGATTTTACTTTTTTGCTGGATTTTTAGCTTTGAATAGTAACAATTAAAATAAAGAAAAGGTCACGAATGAATTTGTTACGCACTAACAGATTGAGAAGGTTGATAATTTTTTAATTAATGATAACTTCCTTAACGGGATTTGAAACTTGTTGCTACTCTTACGTTCGTTTCTTAAGCTCTATCGAAATCAATAAAAGGTCGATTTATAGATATGTAAAATAGGTTGACGACTAGTGACTTTATTATACCGGTTTGGCGTGATTTGTCGCGTTCAATAGATGCAACCAATAGACATGTAGTGTTTTCTAATAGTGTCAGTCACTTTATTTTCTTATTTACAAAATATTGAAAAGTTATTGTGTGCATTATTTACAATACCCTACACTGTCTTCCTCCCTCTTGTCTTCTCTACCCTTAGCTGTCTTCTTATTTTGGATATTTCTTCCATCCAAATCCCTTCCTTTTTCCCTAGTATCTCCTATGTCATCGTATCTTCTTTCTTTAACTCCCTGCATTCTTTCAACATATGGTTGATCGTCCCGATCTCTTCCCCACACAATCTACATTTTCTGTCATTGTCCCTTCTCCAATATTTGTTCCCTCTTTCTTCGTTTCCACATCTAAATCTCGCTATCATTTTATTCATTTCCTTCCTCCCTTCCCCGTTCAGATATTCCTTTGTCCCTTTTCTATTAATATTCCTATAGTTCATATTATATGTTCCTTCTTTCACCTTCGTCCACGTTTCCTGCTTTGGGACATCCCTATTCCGTCTAATCATGTCCTCTCTCAAACTCACTCCTTCCCTTCTCTCTCCACTTCTTTGGCATACCCATTTCATTCATAATAATCTTTTCTGGTTTGCTGACGCCGATCTTGTACCCATTTCCTCCTCGAACTACGTTGCTCTCTTTCCCGCCTCCACCCATATTTTTCTGCTTGCACCTCCTCTCTGACGATGTATCGGGTGTTTCTGTTTTCACTCCCAGTACCCGCTTCCAGTACTTTTCTTGCAATCCCTGTATCTCTTTATGCTCCTTCTACACCCACACTTTTATTAGTTTTTCAAATAATAATTTTCTTTCCCTTAGGTTTATTCCGAACAGTCTTTCTCCTACACTGCACACTTGCCCTATTAATTTATTTCCTTTTCTCACTCGTGCTTTTATATGCTCTACATCTTTATATAGACTTCTCTGATCGTGTATCCCAAGTAGGTGAATTCCTTTTCCTTCCCCTTTTCTCAATACTATTACCTTAATTTTTTTGTTCCCATTTACTTCCAAATCTTTTTTTTTCAAATATCTGTCCATCGTTTTTAGCGTCCCCTTCATTTCTTTTCTTCCTTCGCTATTAGCACTATGTCATCAGCTACCATACTTTTCTGTTCCCCACCAACACGCCTCCTGCTTGTAGCCCCCTTAATGTCTCCTTTTGGTCTCCTGTGTATACCCTAAATAAGCTTGGACTCAGTGGGCATCCTTACATTAGTCCCTTCCTCGTTACAAATCCTTCACTTAATTCCCCATTTACCCTCACCCTATTCCTGGTTTCTGTGTATATTTCTTCCACCCTTTCTATTAGTCTTTCGTTTATACTATTTTTCCTCAAGTATTCCCACAGCTTTTGCCTGTTTACCCTACCAAATGCAGCTACTAGGTCTACAAATACCGCTACCATTTTGTGTTTGTGTTTCAATATATGTATATATATATATATATATATATATATATATATATATATATATATATATATATATATACAGTTATGTATAATTGACTTGATAATTATTTATTTAATTTAATAAGTATACACTTGTGGATAGAGTTCAATTGAATTTTGTTGGCAAATAAAAATAATACATTTAACCTGTTAATTATAAATTGAAATATTAACGTGAAATCATAAAAATTATTTTCACACAAGGAAATGTTCATGTGTAAAATTTAATAATTTTTTGCAATTATTTGCTTTAACGTGTAACAGACTTCTATGGAATTTGCAAAATGTACGCATGCGTTGCATCCTTGCTAAACTAAAATATGTGCAACTTGTCAAAATTCCAACAACTATCTTTACTTAGTAAGTACAATTTTGATTTTCTTTAAATTAGAATTATTATATTTATGATTACACTTGTCCATTACCTTTCCAGATATTGATACACGTCGTCGCACAACAATTATACACAAACTCAAAAAAAACATAAATACGGGACATCAAAAGAGTAATCAATGCAATTTGTTAGGTTATGATAATAAAATAAACTCACATGTGTTGTTGAATTTTCCATTAAATGGTTACCTTAGACTCCATGTTAACATCGGATGTAAACTTTATTCCATCTGACGAAGTTACTGCCTTCCTGTTGAAAATGGTACTGCTTACTTTCTATAAATTCATCCAGCTTCACTAACTTGTGATAAATCTTCTTTGTGATAAATACGTTGCACTTGGGTAAGATGCCCATTTACTTTTATAATTGCACTTTTATTTTAATTGAATATTTATTTAACTATTGATTTAAATATTCACTAATTTTTCGGATTATCTTGTAATTTATTCTTTCATAAAGTTTTATAATTGCTAACACTTTTATTTTAGATACCTATTTGAAGTTAAAATTATTCATAACCTCAATCACTTTTGAGAAAAATAAACACCACATCCAAAAATAACAGAAGAATTTTATTTAATTAAAAAAAATGCACATTAACCGATGTTGAACAAGATTTCGAAATGAAACAAAACAATAGTGTCGAAAATTATAAACGGTAGCCTTAGTTTTAAAAATTGTTATTTGTTATTTCGATCGTTTCTGAAATCTCAGACTCTACGTTAATCGCGGTTCACTTACGATAATATTTACGAAAATTTTAACTTAAAAAATGCACTATTAGCAGTATGACTTGTTAGCCACTAAACGATTAAAGGAATAAAAAAAAGGGGTGAGAAATCAGGAGCAATTCCTTTTATAACTTCTCCTGGATACCAAAGCTTTCAATTTTTTTTAACATTACATACAAAAGATTCTTGCTTTCGATTGGTCTAAACAAAAAAATTAATTTAACTGAAACATAAATTATGCCATAACTTTTTTAATTCAATTCGGATTTGCTTTTTAAATACATTTTTGAACTCAGGACAAAATTTTGCATAAATAGACACCTCACATGTTATAATTTGCTTCATCAATTTAACTTTTGACAATTTTATACCTAAAATTACTAATATCTAACAAATTTTAAATTTTACAGCTAAACTAATGACATATTCAGCTTCTGCATGAAAAAAAAACTGTATAAGAATACACTTATTTCAAAACATTTTGCATAGTTTTAGCAAAATTTCTACTTTAATACCTTAATTTTAGGTACTTAACCCAACTTTTCTAAATTTATGTTTAAATTACATATTTAATGTAAATTTCTTTGTAAAAATAAGGGAAGCCTATTATTATATGCTTTTATAATTTATTCTAAACTTATCTTGTCCTAAATAAGCTATAAATTTGTAAAATTCTTAAATTTTGTTCTTTCATACCTTTATAATGTCAACTTATTTGTAAGTTTTTGTACACTAAGTCTGTGATCTACTAACATAACGTCTTCGTACCATAACCCTTTTTATAGTTCGCAGAGTGTTTATGCATTGTACCAATTATTATACATGTTCTACACATTAGGATTATTGTACTTCATGTAATCAATATCTGTTGTGTTTAACTGCTTAATTGTATTGATTTATATGTGAAATTTCTTGTTTATCTTTAACACACCAATATTTATCGTGTTGACCTTTTTAACATGCTACTGCCATAGCTCAATGCTTTTATGAATACAACATCATTGTGCAAACCCCATAAAACCTGTTTTGTTGTATAAAAACCATCTGTTTATATTCGTATACTATATTTTCTTCATAACAAACTATATAACTTCTTCAACTTTATTTGCACTTGCACACTATGTAATATTTGAACTCGATAAAACCCTACCCCCTCTATTACACCTATTTATAACCATCGCAATATATATATATATATATATATATATATATATATATATATATATATATATATATATATAATACACTTTATCTATTGTACTTCTTCCTTTCCTAATTCCTACCTGTCCATCTGGTATCAGATTATTTTCTTCTGTTTCCTTCTTCAACCTTTCTTCCGGTACAGTCACTTATATTTCGTATGCCGCGTTTAGTAGTGATTTCTCTGTAATTTGTCACTAGTTTTTTGTCCCTTTTTTTATACACTGGGCATATATATCCTTCTCTTCACCTCTCCGGGAATCCTTCCCCTCTCCATATTTTATTTACTATTTCTGTCATCGTTTTTGCTACCTTTTCTCCTCTATATATCCATATATCTCCTCAACTTGTATTCCGTTTTCTCCTGCCGCTTTACCCCTTTTCACCTTCTGTATTACCTTTATTACTGCCTCTTCTTTTATTCCTTTTCCTTCTTCATGTGTTTCTTCTTACTTTATCTTCTTTCTCCTTACTGTATATTCTCCCCTTCCAGTGCGTTCCTGGAATATCTCTCTCATTCGTTTATTTGTATTCCCGATTGTGTCCATCTTCTCCTCGTTTCTTTTTTTAGATAATTCCATACGTCCTCTTCACTTCTTATATTCCTAATCTTTTCGTCAGTTTTCTTTTCGTTTTCATCCTTTTTGCTCTCGCATATTTTCTTGTATTTCTATACTGCTTTTTTATATTCCTCTTTTCTACGTCTTCCACTGTCTTATTATTCCTCTTGCATTCTCTGTCCCACCATGATTTCCAACCCGTTTTCTCTCCCTTCCTTTTTTAAACTTGACTTTCTTCGATACTTCCTTCATTCTCTCTCTAATTTTCTACACACTTTTGTAACGCCGCTTTCTTTACAATAATTAAATTTACAAGGGTTCAATTTAATTTACCTCGGTCTAGCTCAAATCGGGTCTTGTGTTAACAAGACGGGGGTGGTTCGTATCGTGGTGCTCAACACTGTACTTTTTGAATAATACAACAAAACTATTTTAAACGTATATTACCTATTGTTTTATAAATCTAACCTACAGGGAATGACAATAATATAACAAAAATGACAATAATATAACAAAAACAAATCTTATTGGGTGTTACCCGGGATGTCCTGGTTAGCAGCGCCCGTTTGGCTGGTCCCCCGTGGACGGTAGTGGTCGCTATTGGATCCTGAGCCGTTTCTGTGGAAATATAAATTATTGTGGTTCAATGGTTGGTGTGTTATGACCCCAAAAACCTACTAACGATAATTTAATTTTGTCTGTTATGACCGTTCAGGCTTGCCCTGTACACGGTAGCCTGGTATTTGTTCAGGTGGCGCTATATAAAATTCTATATATTTTAGATAAGCTGGGGCAACGAACGCGTTGGTGTCTTTAAGCAGGTCAACGAGAAAATCAATAATTTAAAGTAACCTTGGTGCGCATGACTTCTTGTACATGATTTGGCTTTCAGACTGACTGGATGAGCTCAGTAATTGGAATGCTTTATACAGGACAGGTTACTATTTACATGTATTAAATGCAAATTTTGCGTACGCGTTTAATTATCTACCCTAACTAAACAAGCTGATCTCAGGAGTTCTTAATTAATGGAGAACGTATTTACAGTAATGAAATGAATATCTAACATTTAATTATGCCCGAAAATAAATGTATTAATTCTTTATTATAAGAAAAACGTCTGTTTTTGTTAAACGTGGATACTTTTCGTATTAGCGAAACTTACTCTAGCTAAGAAATACAGGGAAAACGGAGTTTATCACGATCTTTTACTTTAATAATTATTAAAGATTGCTTCTTTATTAATTGTTATAAACGGATTAATCGGAGGCGAGTTTACACGACCTTTTAGGACTGCGTGTAAATAAATTGAACAATTCTGAGAATTGTTTCCGACGGAATGCAGGTGTTTCAAGTAAGTGATTTATACGCGATTGTGAGACGCAGGAGTACGTTTAATGTAATTTATCACGTAGATGCACCACGGGTTCGTCTTTATCTCAGGAGGATCACGCAGGTGATCTCTACGAATGCGGCTTCTGGTATTGAGATTACCTCTAGGTCAAGGCGTCGCTTGTTTGTATTGCTATCTTCCTCAGGATCAGGTCGGTGTATTGTATGTGTAATGTATGTGTAATATCTGGTTAATGGAGAGCCCTTGCTAAGATTCTGGGTCCAGACCGTCGACTGCTGTACCTGGGGGAGCGTTAGAATTTGAGCGAGTACCCTTCTTTCCGCTGGAGTAAATGAAAGATGCCTTCTGGGCGTTAGCCCGAAGTAGCAACGTCCTGGTTTGTGTGTATGTGTGTCGAAGACAACTTCAGGCTTTACATCCTGGCGTATACTTCTAGTGTGTGTGTACTGGTAGCAGAAGGTAACTTCAGGCTATACAGCCTGTCGTTTCTCTAGGTGTCTGGTGTAATGTTTTAGAAACGTAGTGCAATAAAACTTACGTGCTGTTAACCTTAGCGTAACTCAACCAGCAGTTTGATCGTACAAAGCTGATTGACTGGTGACGGCGGCGAAGTAACGCGACTAAAAAAATGCACGATGATTCAGGATAAACGGATGCGGTAATCGGCAGGTGGGCGACGTATACAACGACACTAACCACGGCAGGATCTCGGTCTGGCTGCTGAAGACGTGAGCGTATCAGGATAGCGGAGTCGTGAAGTAACAAGTAGCGGCAGGTGGTCGCGAAGCAAGTAACAAAAATAGTCGCGAAGCGAGTAGTCGCGAAGCAAGTAGTAGCGGAATCGCGTACAAGTAATATCGGAATCGCGGAGTACGTAAGTAGACAAGTAGTATTCCCGAACTCGCGGACAAGTAGTATCGCGAAGCGAGTAGGTAGCGGAATCGCGAACAAGTAGGTAGTAGCGGACTCGCGGAGTACGTAAGTAATAGCCGCGAACAAGTAGACGCAAAGTAAGATTTCTTCCGGTAGCGCCGCGGTTTTTATAGCTGATTCGCGGTAGGTGGATCCGTATTCTATGCAGGGGTCCTCTGGCTGTGATTGGCTGAGGGTTCTAGGACGTAATAGCATTTTATGCTTTTTAATATCTACGTCGGAGGGGATTAAAATTAATTATTTATGGTGCAATATCGCGCAATCTTTTGTAATGGGTTTTAGTTTTAAACAACTGTACTTATCTTAATTACGGTAGGGCAATTAAAAAATTAATTATATAAATTTTAGTAAAGTTAAGCTGGATCTTTACACTTTCTTGTACTCCTTTCCCTTCCCATATTGTATTTCCCATTGTCTTTTCGCACCTCTTTATACTCTCTTCTATCCAAACCTTCTTAGTTGAGAATTCCTCTACTTTTCTCATCTCCTCTCCTTCTCTCCCTTCCATTATCATTTCCAAGGGCTGATGATCCGATTCGATCCTCTCCCCTACCCTAAATGTCTTGTCTTTACTTTTTCCCTCACTTCTGCATTCGTTATTATATAATCTATTATTGATTCTCCCCTTGCTCCTATGTACGTATACTCTCCCCTCTCTCTTTCCACTCTATTACCGTTCATTAATTCCCACCCCCTTTCGTTGCACACTTCTAACAGCTATTTTCCTTACGTATGTAACACATTATCTTTTGTCTGTCTTTTTCCCGTCCCTCTCTTCTCTTGTATTTCCCCTTATTCCATATTCTCGCGTTAAAATCCCCTCCTATTATTATCAAACCCTTCCCCACTGTCTTTTATCAACTCCTCTAAGGTTTTACCTTGTCTCTTTCATTTTTCTACTGTACACCGTCAATACTTTTATTTTTTCTTTTCCCCTTTTCCTTTCTACCATACCTTTTCTTTGTTGCACTTTGTCTTCTTCTTCTTTTTTCCTAACCACTTTCTTTTTATTCCCACTATTATTCCCCACTTTCCTTGCTCTTCGTTTCCTGTTGTTCCTTTCTGCGTACTGTACCATCCATGAGAATTCACTTGGCATTTCCCTTTTCCACCACTCCCGATCTTTTTTTTCTATCCATGTCTCTTGCATACCCACCACGTCCTGCTCCTTAACAAACACCCAGAAATCTTGATGTTTATTCTTTAGTCCCGCCACGTTCCGGAACATTATCTTTAGTTCGTTCCTTCCTTTCTGTATTCTTTCCCGGCTTTCTCTTTGTTCTCTTTGTCGTTTTTTTCCATTTCCTTTGCTCATTTTTCTATTATACTGCCATTTCGTCATCCTTCTTTTCTCTCCCCCCTCTTCTTTTAGTTTTTTGCCCTATTTATGTGGCTTATCTCCCCCCCCCTCGCTGCCTAACTCCTTCGTTATCTCGTTCTATACGTATCTTTCTCCGGTCTATCTCCATTTTTCTATATCCTACCCATACTTTTCTTCCCTCCGCTCTTATTTCCCCCGCTCTGTTCCTTATTTCTTTTCGTACTCTGCTTTCTTCCCTTGTTAGTTCGTGGTCTATTTGAATTCTTGCGTTCCTCAGTATTCTCTTCTCTGTCATAATCTTCTGCTTCTCATCCCAGCTTTCCATTTCCGCCACCACCATCTCATTTTCCCTCTCCCTGTTTATCATCATCACTTTTTTAAATTCGACCTTTACATTTAGTTTCTCTTCCACCAACGCTCGTAACTCTTTATGTGGTTCCTCGTTTCTCCACCCCTTTATTACGATATTATTCTTCCTTTTCCTTCTCTCTTCCCCATATGCTTTTTTTTCTAATTTTCTGTTCTTTCTACCAATTCTTGTTTTCCCCCTTCCATTCCTTTTCTCTTTCTTCCATTTGTTCTTTCATTTCTTTATATTTTCTTCCATAAGCTTCCTCATTTCACAAACTAACTCCTTTATTTCTTCAAATTCTTTCTCTTCCTCCATTTTGTCGCTTTGCCCTATTGCGCTGTTACCGCCTTTTACCTCCACTGTCTTTTTTACATCTGTTGATCTTATTACCTTCTTCCCTTTTCCAAATACACTTTGCCTTTCCGCCTCCTCTTCTTCCCTTTCCCTTTTATTCATTCCTCCTTCTCTTGACTTTATGTCTTTTCTTTCCACGTTTATTTCGTTCCCACTGCACGATTTTGATTTAATGTTACTTCCAATTAATAATTTGGCTATTAACAGTAATATTCAATTTATACGACATAAATTCGCGTTTTAAAATTAAACCATTTACAATGGGAAATTGCAAGGTTAAAGGTTCTCCGCGTATCATTTCACAGTCAATAATAGTATTTCTATAGCAGTAAAAAAATTTCACTTTTAAAAATATGTTCCTATTAAGCTCTTGTAATTACTTAATCTATTAACCAATAATTTTAATTCGTCTTTCAATACAATCAATTACGTTAACATCGTCTGTATGCACTTTACCAGAACATCTACATTAAAGTATTTTAATTTTAAACCACGTTATTAAATATCCTGAAAAACGAATTAATATTTACAGGGAGCAGTTTGAGACCACGTCTATTCTCTTCAAACTGTACACAAATCCATTCACAATGCGTAAGATTGATGCAAACTATCTAGGTTGTTGGAATAAATTTCATGCCTTTGAATAATTCACTTAAGTCAAAAGCGATCGCTAAAATATCATGAAAAGATAGGATGGCAGGTATATGATAGTTTTCATTAAGAGATCGCCATCTGGAAAATAGCATAAAATTTTCTATGAACAATTCGTTTACTATTGGCCTTAAACGAAAAAAGTTAAACGATAAAATACGAGGATAAAATTTTCCATAAAATTTGTGAATTTATTCGTCAGACCAATATTTTGTATATTTAGCGAATAAAGGACTTTATTATTAGAGTATTAATAATTCCAGAATTATGAGGTGTCCAGAAACTAGGACAAACTTTGCGTAGATAGTCTAGACCCAAAAATAAGGAAAAAGTTCGTATAAATCCAGGTCCGGAAACGCTTTGTTTAGGACCTAAGGTGTGTGAAAAATTTCAAAATTTTCCTCGTGTTATATTGGCGATTATTATTGCGAACAAATTTGAATAAATGGTCCTGAATATTTGGACAGTGTTTTTGGTCGAGAAACTTAAATATTTTATTGATTTTGATGCCCTGAGATAACGCCATCTACAGTGGTATGCTAAAAGTTAATTTGCCTTAACTTTTTACCACCCGGTATATTGACGTTCCGTTTGAACTAGTTTATTTCCTTTTCAGTTCTAAGCAAAAAGAGTATACTTGGTCGATGCCTCTCAGATCGACCGTTTTCGAGATATTGGTTGATGAACAGTTCAATTTAATTCCCTATAATCCTTATCTAATTGGAATTAAAAATCAAAGTAACGTATGTTTGCATTTGTATTTTAACTTTGAATTTAAGAACGAAAATGAAGAAATTAATAATAAAACTAAAAAAATAAATGTTACAAAAGGTGTTCCACATGATGACCATTTGTTTCGATACATAATCTCACTCGTTTTGATGAGCGGCGAATCCGTGAACATATTCCCACATTATTTCTGAAGGTATGTATCGCAGACATCTTGGATTCTGTTCCAAAGTTGTTCCCTTGTTTCAATTGGTGCTGCGTATACTAGGGATTTTAAGTATCCCCAAATACAGTAATCACAAGGATTGAGATCAGGAGAGCTGGGAGGCCAGGCAATCGGGCCACCTCTTCCAATCCATTGACCACCAAACGTTTTGTTGCGATATTGTCGAACGTTGACGCCAAAATGGGCGGACAACCATCGTGCACATACCAAAGATTTTGACTAATATTTAACGGCACTTCATCCAATAAACCAGGTAATTGCAAAATTGTAAATTTTAGCTCAAACAGGCAACTCACAGGTCATAATCCTTATACCAAACATTTATTCTGAATCGTTGCTGATGGTGAGTTTCTTTAATAATATGTGGGTTATCTCCAACATATGAATAATAGTGTGCATTATGCATATTGAAAATTCCATTTTTCGTAAATAACGATTCATCACTGAATAAGATATGGGAATAAAAACGAACATTTTGGATTTTTTGGTGTTGCAACGAATGAGACAATTCTAATCGTGCAGGAAAGTCACGTTCCAAAATAGCCTGAACTTTTTGTAAATGGACAGGATATAAGTTTTCCTTGTGGATGATATTCCAGACAGATGATTTTGATATGTTAGGGTGCATTGCTGAGAGCCTTCTTACACTAGTGTCCGGATTATCTTCGACAGCCATTAAAATTGCATCTTCATTAGCTACCGTTACGGTGGCCGGTCTTCCTGTTTGATTGTTTTTTAGAGCTACACATCCAGTTTCTCGAAGTCGTTGATAAATCGCTGCAAATGTAGAGTGTTTCGGGTGGATTCAGTTTTCAGCGTATCTTCGCTGTGCTGCTCTGGCATTACACTGCATCTCACCATAGACTAAAAGCATATCGGCATATTCTTCATTACTAAAAGCAACCATTTTTAGAAATGAAACAGGTTTGAAATTACTATAAAATTATTATGTTAATTTGAAATTTGGGACGCTGTATCAACAAATGTCATAAATACATTTGTGTATCTAAGCAACAACTTGTCATTTGGTTTTAGTCAAAGCCTGCTAAAATGGCAAGAGATTCAATAGCTTGTTAAATAAATGAAACTGTTCATCAACCAATATCTCGAAAACGGTTGATCTGAGAGGCATCGATCAAGTATACCTTTTTTGCTTAGAACTGAAAAGGGAACAAAACAATTCAAACGGAACGTCAATATACCGGGTGGTAAAAAAGTTAAGGCCAATTAACTTTTAGCATACCACTGTAGATGGCGCCCCTGCAGGCAGCATCAAAATCAATCAAATATTTAAGTTTCTCGACCACAAAAACCGTGTCTAATTTAACAAGGCCATATTCAAACTTTGTTCAAATTATTTATCGTCTATAAAACCGAGGAAAATAAAATTCAATTACTACTTTGATTTAAATCCTAAACAAGCGATTTCAACGGTGACCTGGGTTTATATGAACCTTTTTTCTTAATTATTGGAAACATTCTAGAATCACTACGGGCAAAGTTTGTCCAGTAGAGTTTCCTGGACACCCTTTGAATAAAATGAATACATGGAAATTTAAAGTTATAGCATTAATAATTCAAATTTTCAGATTCCTTTAATTTGTTCAAAAGATGCAACATAATATTAGAAAAAAAATTATGTACATACAAATGTCTTCTAAAGAATCGTTTCAGACTGGTACTTAATGCTTTTTTAAACGATGAAGAATTGCGCGAATCATTTGCAAATTGTCTCCATATCCGCTTTCCATGTTTTATAGAACGATATGAAGGAACCATAATCATTATTAATAACGCGTTTTCGCCGATAATACCAAGTGAACCCCCACCAAGCTGCATGTTATTGCTTGTGGTTTTTATTACATTGGGTCATATGGCACCGCAGCGAGTCTTTCGGAATAATTAGCTTAAATTATGTTGACTGTGTATACAGGCATTATGGTTCAAACGCAATTGTTGTATTTGATGGATACCTAGAGGATGCGGCTAACAAAAGCACAAAAAGTGCTAAACGATATCATCGTCGTAAGCAACATTCTGTAGCTGATGTTCTTTTCGAGGAAGCAATGGTTCCTACCCTGCCCCAAGAAAAGTTTTCATCGCGAGACTCGAACAAAGAACGTTTAGCGATAAGATTCGTAGACCATAAGTTTAAAGTGATTCATGCTCCCGAAGATGAGGACTCTCTCATAATTAACACAGCAATTGATATGTCTTCATCTTATTCATCAGTTTTTATTGTGCCGAAAGATATAGATTTATTAGTTCTGATGACCGCACTAGCGAGTGAATATGAGAACATCTTCTTAAAGAAACCTGCTCGTGGTGAAGTCGAAGAAAATGTATATTCATCGCACAGTCTGAAGTTCGCCAATTTTATAAGCAAGAATATTTTATTTCTGCATACATTCAGCGGTTGCGATACCAATTTTACTTTTTTAAATCAGGGAAAAATGAAATTCCTAAATATTTTGGCGAAAAACGATAACTTGCTGGAAATCCTTGAAATCTTTCAAGATCCAGACGCAGATATCAATTCGCTAGCAACTGCCGGAGAAGCCCTTTTTATAACCCTGTATGGTGGATGTTACGAGAGTGCTACATTGGATTTCCTGCGATACAAAAACTTCAGACGATCTATGACGAAAAACAAGTTCAACCTTGCCTCACGGCCACCAATAAGAGACGCTATGAGGCAACACTGTTTACGGACCAAGTTCAATTGTGGCGTGGAGTTGCAAAAAATACTGAGGAGTATGGTTGGCAGAAAACTCATTCAGGACTTGCGGCTGTGCGGACTACTAAACAGCCTGTTCCAGATTCTCTGCTGAAAAGTATTGCGTGCAAGTGCAAAACCGGTTGTGGAGCGGCATGTGGTTGTCGCAAAAAGGGCTTAAAATGTTAAGTCCTCTACCATTTTTGCCTTGGAAGTCTATGCGAAAACAGCCCTGAAGTACTTGACGAAGACGATTCAAATGATATTGAAACTGATCTTCAAGAAAGTTTGGAAGGCGATGCCATAAAAAGTGACTACATAGAGAAGGAGATGCAGGAGACAATGTACCAGATCTTCAACAGTCAGAGCGTGTCAAACATTCTTAAAACTTCGATTGTGTGTATTAAGCTTACTGGGGATACCATGTTACAAAACACGCACCATTGAGCGCGATCTTAATTAGCTTACTTGTTGAAAAAAAAAACGTTCTGGCAAAATATAATTTTATCTCATTCGTTATTGATCGAACAAAAATAAACAATTTCGCACTATAGCTCTATGATGATGGTAAATTCATTTTACCCGCAACTGACCAATGTTCAGCACGTCAGAATGTGTTTGACGCGATAATATCGAAACTATTGGTTTGACGAACAAAATGCATAGAACATATTTTATGGAGAATGTTATACTCTGTATTTTTTTATTAATTATTTTTTCGTAGGACCAATAGTAACGGAGTATTTCGCAAAAAAACTGATTTTGGGCGGCATTTTTCAAAGGTGGCGTTGATAAGGAGGTGCGATTTTATGATCCCCCAAATTTCATCTCTTTACGACCTTTTGTGCAGTAAAACTACCCGTTGCCTAGACTACTAGCGTTTTGCAAATAAATGTTTATTTAAAATACTGTAATTTAGATATTTTTCAGGTCATTAAAATAACAATATGCTTTAGCGTTTTTTCTGTTTTACATGTTCGGTTTTCTATGAAAATGATTATTGGACACGTACGTTCATTTATGTGATATTAAAAACCAGAAGTTTCCATTATTATCGAAATGAGAATTTCGAACATATAAAATAACAAGGCTAAAAATTTGCATACCAAATAGGTTTTTAAACAATTAAAATATTTTAGTGATTTTCACATACTTCTGCATTTGGTATAAACGTAGGTATATAACTGAATCTGGTATTAAAAAAACGTTTAACTTGAAGAAAAGCGATGTTGTTATCAACTCTTTTTTTAGTATGCGTTTCGTTTGTACAATATAGTAAATGTGATTTAGTTGATTATTATGTGGAGTTAATTAAAAACGAATCATACAAAGCATTCAAACTCCCGTGGCCAAAAAATGCTTACCAGCATTTACCAGAGACACCGAATATTATAGGTAGTTCCAGTGCATTACTTTATAAACAGTTACTTACTTTTTTGTTATAGAATACGGGATCTTTGATCATATTATCGTTGGAGCCGGTTCATCTGGAGCTGTAATAGCAAATAGGCTTTCAGAGGACAATTTTCGCAATGTTCTATTATTAGAAGCTGGAGGTTATTCAAATGACTTTTTGGATATTCCCGGCATGGGAACTTATATAGCAGGAATGGAGAACCTTAATTGGGGATATCGTAGTGTTCCACAAAATACAGCTTGCTTGGGTAAGGTTGTTTAGGCAATGTTAGAAAAATTTAAGCTTTTCCATTTAACAGCTATGAAAAATCGACAATGTCCTCTACATAGAGGGAAAGGACTAGGTGGTACCAGCATGATAAATGGCCTAATGTACGTTAGAGGAAATAAACGGGATTACGATAATTGGTATGAGCAAGGCAATTACGGATGGTCTTTTAAAGATGTATTGCCTTATTTTAAGAAATCTGAAAATTTTGTTGATGGTGACGCAAAGTACCATGGAAAAGGTGGGTACTTAAACGTAGAAGTTCAGAAAGAGGGACACGCACAAATAGATGCATTTTATGAAGCAAATCGTTTGCTGGGAAGGAAGGAGATTGATTACAATGGCAAAGAACAAATTGGTTTTGGGAGAACACAATTAAATATTATTCATGGGAAAAGACACAGTAGTGGTAATGCTTTCCTTCTCCCGATTATTAGAAGAAAAAATTTAAAGATCTTGATTAACAGTTATGTTATTAAAATATTAATTAATGAAAAGAAGCGAGCTCATGGAGTACTCTTTACCAGAAATGGTAAATTATATGTAGCAAAATCTCGGCAAGATATTGTCATTTCGGCTGGGGTAATAGGCTCGCCCCAATTACTAATGCTTTCAGGAATTGGTCCAAAACCGCACTTAGAAAGCCTAGGAATACGCGTACTACAAGATCTTCCAGTAGGTGAGCATTTGGAAGACCATCCTGCTCATGTTGCTCTAGGTTTTACTACCAATTACACTGAGCCATACGTTAGCTTGGAACAAAATGTTCGAAATTATTTAAACGGGACAGGGACACTTATAAATCCCATGAATGGGCGTTTAATTGCGTTTTTACAAACGAAGTACGCTAAAATTCCAGGATATCCTGATATAGAAATCTTAGTGATACCATCAGCATATTCTGGCGAAGTTAATTACAAATATCTGAGTCTTCCAGAAGCAATTTTTCCACAAAGTTACAATTCTTCGAATACCATTGCAATGATAGGTTTTATGCTTCGTCCTAAGTCAAAAGGATACATGAGACTAAAATCTGCTAACCCATTTGATTATCCAATTATTGATCCAAAATTTCTATCAGATCCAAATGGCGAAGATATTGCAGTACTCTATGAAAGTATCCAGCTAATTTTAGAAATAATGAATACTCCACCATTTCAAAAATTGGACGCAAAGGTTATACTTCCAAATTTACCGGCATGCGAAACCTATCAACAATTCTCACGGGAATATTGGTATTGCTTTTTAAGACATTTGGTTTATGGCGTTTTTCATACGATTGGAACTTGTAAAATGGGTAGTCATCCATCCAGAGGAGCCGTTGTTAACCCAGAATTGAAGGTGTTTGGTGTATCAAATTTAAGAGTTGCCGATACCAGTATATTTCCATCAAGTGTATCTGGCCAAAACAATGCCCCGGCAATGATGGTTGGAGAAAAAGTTGCCGATCTCATTAAACTCAAATAAACTACTTTATTATTAGCACGAAGGTCAAATTTAATGGGGACTTACTTTCAATGTGTACTTCCTAATAGCGAAATCAGGTTCGCTACTGCAGTTTACAATAACCTACCGGAAGTTGTGTTATTGTGACTTAGGCAAGGCATATATATCCACACATACAATTAGAAATAAGGCAATTTATAATATTAATCTTTTTTACAAGGTTTTTTGCAATCTATAATAATAAATTACAGTAAGTAAATGTTGTGTAAATTATAATAATTATCTTGAAGAGAATTATCTTTTGAACAAATACTGTGTTGTTCTATTGTTTGTGAATTGCATAATTATTAGTGTTTCCGGGGTTTTCAGAACTTAAAATTTTTCTGGAAGATCGCTGGGGATGTGTCCACTGAGTCTAGGAAGTGATGGCTGTTGCATGAGGTTTTGCACCAGACCTTTAGGAAGATGACTCAGTCTTATTTTTGAAAGTAATTGTGTATTTCATCTTTGACAGTTTAATCTGAGGATCTCTAATGATAAACTTATTTGGGATATATTATAGCGCGTTTACAATAGTGCGAAGTGTCTTTGCTTGGAATACTTCTAATATTTCTATGTTTCACGTGGATGTAGAACCTCAGATTTGGATTTTGTAACAGAAGACGGATTTTAGGACTTTTTTATAGACTAGCACAAGTTTGCTTCCGTTGTTCTGTTTACTTTCCACCGAGTGGAAAGTAAGTAGTTCTTAGAATGTCATTGCAAATTTGTGTTTTATTCCTTTCCCTGGGAGTTCTTTCAGGATTCTTGATGTAATAAGATAATGATTTCTTAGGATTTAATTCCGTTTGGACTTTTCGGAATACGTGATCTGTGGTAAATTTTTATGAAGGTAATTCTAGTTGATAAAGCGAGTATCTAATGAATAGATTAATCGTAATAACCTTAGGTGGAAAAAGAGAAGACAGGAAAAGAAGAGTACAAAAATGCATCAAAAAAACACAGGGAGACATGTGAGAGAAAACAGAAGGAAGAAAAAAAGAAACTAGGGGAAAAGATTAAGGAAGACATACTTCACGAAATTACTGGAGATGAACAGAAAGGGAAGAAGTAATAAAAGAAGAGGAAGTAAATGAACCAATAAAGGAATTGAAAAAGGCAGGGCAGTAGGAAAACATGGGATACAAGGAGAGGAGTAGATATATAGAAAGGAAAGGTAGCAAGAGGAATGGCAGTAATAATAAATAAAATATGGAGAAGAGAAAGTTTACCGGAGAAATATGGGGAAGGACTAATATTTCCAGTATACAAAAAAAGGAACAAAAGCAAGTGGGTAATTACAGAGGCGTTAGATTGTTAAACACGGCCTACAAAATACATGCGACAGTGCT
This sequence comes from Vesta saturnalis, assembly GCA_036346205.1. Taxonomy (NCBI): domain Eukaryota; kingdom Metazoa; phylum Arthropoda; class Insecta; order Coleoptera; family Lampyridae; genus Vesta; species Vesta saturnalis. The sequence continues at coordinate 4,170 of JARFJB010000932.1, read as the reverse complement.
AGAAAAAAGGCTAAAAGAAGAAATTGTTACCAGAGGGACAGGTAGGATTCAAGAAATCAAGTTGAGCGATAGATAACATATACATATTATGGTAAATAAGGAATCAGAAATGAAAAAGGGGAAAATGGTAGCGGTATTTGATGGAGTGAATGGCGAAAAGCTGTGTGAGTACTTGAGAAACAAAGATAAATAAAACGCTGATAGAAGGGCTGGTGGAAATGTATGAGGAAATGAGGAGCAGAGTAAGTGTCAAGCGGTCCTGAGCGAGGAATTTGTAACAAGGCAAGGATGTCCATTGAGCCTGATGCTGTTCTCAGTATACACAGGAGAACTGGAGAAGACATTAAGTGGGCATCAAGTGGGGGGATTGGTGGTGGTGAGCATGAAAGGCTGGATGCTGACCTAAGCGGACGATATTGTTTTAGTAGACAAAGAAAATAAAGAAATGTAAGTGATGACAAGGACGATGGGCAGATACTTAAAAGGAATAAACTGGTAGTAAATGTAAACAAAGCGAAGGTAATAGTGTAGAAAGTAATGAGAAAGAAGGAAAACGGAGGAGGAAGTACAATACATAAAGAAATTCACATGCTTGGGATACACGATGAGAGAAAGTTTATCTGAGATAAACTTAGGAAAAACAAAGCTACTATTCGACAAACCAATAAAAAAGTGTGGTGTTGTATGGGGCAACAGTTTGGGGGTGGCAGGAGCGTAAACAGGTGGAGGGGCAAAAAAATATTGAGACTAGAAATGGAATACCGGGGTATATCATCAGGGAAGAAGGAAAAGAGGAAATAGTAAGGGCAGAGGGGAGAAGAAAAGTAACAAGGTACGAGGAGGTAATGGGAGAAAGAACGGACTGTAAATTATTCTGTATTATAAGTGTTTTGTAACTGTGGTTTCCTATTAGTGGAGTTGATCGGCCTATTTCCACAGTTTTTGCTTTTGAAGCGCGACGTTTCGGAAGCGGACTCTGCTTCCGTCATCAGGCGTAGTCCTAAGAAGGACTGTTTTCGCACTCAAATTCATATGTTATATATAATTTTTTCCCAAGCACTTGACTACTCTCAGATTCGAACTTGGTACCTTTCACGTACTAGTCTGATACCTTTGCCGCTGAGCCACTGAATAATCCAATATATATTTTTTTGCGTAATATTGGGATACATATGGGTTTCATTTCTACACTAGCTTAGCTTATTGGATTTTCTGCTAGTGCGATGTATGTGGCTTCTTTGAGTCTTCGACGAGTTGTGTTCTCGTCTTTTGCCACTATCTGTATGTTATCCCATTGGACGCGGTGGTCTTCGTTCCAGACATGTTTGGCGATTCTTGATCTTTCTGTTTCTCTCTTGCAGACGTTGTTCTTATGTTCCTGCGTTCTCACTTTGAGTGGTCTACTGATCTCTCCTATGTATGCTGTGCCGCATTCGCATGGTAGGTTGTATGCACAGTTCTTGGAATTCTGATCTTCATTGTATGGTTTGGTTTTGGTGAGTATTCCCCTGAACGTTCTGGTCGATTTGAGGGCAGTGTGTATCTTGTATTTGCTGCCTATCCTTCGTATTTTGTCTGAAATACCTTTTATATATGGAATTACCGCTGTATATTTAGGTTCTTCTTTTTCGGTTACCCTGTCCCTGTTTAGCTTAGGTCTTAGATAGCGGTAACCATTTTCTTTGAGTGTTATAGCTATATCTTCTTTTTCTTTGTTCTAGTCCTCTTGTTTTGAGCATATTGCTTTTGCTCTATCGTACAAGCATTTTTCCACGGCTAACTTCACGTTTTTGTGGTGATTGGAGTTGTAGTGTAGGTACCTCCCCGTGTGGGTCGGTTTCCTGTATACACTTGTCGTGAAAGTGTTGTCATTCCTGTGTACAAGTACATTCAGGAATGGCAGTTTTTGATCCGACTCCAATTTCATTGTGAATTTTATGGAGAGTGTGCGGCTATTTAGATGATCTAGGAATTCATCTAAATTATTGGAATATTGTAAAGAGTGGAGAGTAAAATATCGACAAGAAAAGAGAAAAGAATACCACGAAGGAAACGGATACGCGAAGAAATAAGTAGATCAAACGACGAGCAGTGAAAATGACAGTGGACGTGACAAGAAGGAACAGAGGTGTACAAAACAAGGAAGGTGGGCAAAAATAAAAGAATCAAAATATAATGTAAATTATATAAACATTAAGCGAGAAGGGTTACCAAAATATTTGAAAGAGAAAAAATGATAGCAAGGTTCAGATGCAGAAACGAAGAGCGGGGAAAGCAATAATGGAGAAAGGATAAAAAAAGAAACTGAAGGTTATGTGGTGAAGAGATGGAAACTATGAAATTTGTGATGGAAGAATGCAAGGGAAGATGACTGGATGTTAGAAGTAATACTGGAGGAGAACGGGAGGGAGTTAAGTGGATGGAAGAAATATGGAAAAGCAGAAAACAGGTAATAGGAGACGAGGGAAGAAGATGGTAGCGGATAAAATTGTAAATATGTTAATGTGTAATAATACAATATGAATAATTTGCAACATGTAAAAATGAGCAAATAAAGTTTATAAGTAACTTTAGGTATATGTAAAACTATGTTTGGAAATGTCACTTTGGCTGTTTCATCGTAATCAGATAATTAATTATGGCCATCACCTTACTTTCTTCTTGTAATTAATTATTCATTCACACAAGGCGTGAACACTGATCAAAAAAATAGGAACCCATCTTATATCAACTTGTCACGGCGCGTGTATTTACAGCCCCTGATCGTAACTTCATGTTCCAAAATATCAAAGGAAAGAATAACATAATAATTCATGCCTTAATCAGGTGTAACTCTGAAACTTGATATGATTGTTTAAGTTTTTGGTAAATGCAATAAATATCTGCTGCATCTTCCTGCTCTAAATAATTACCATGTCCACTGTTAAACTAAAAATTCAACACTTAACTACTACATTGATTTTGTTATCAATCATCTAATGGGTCTATCATGACTACATAGTTAGGCAAATGCCTTTTTGAATTAATGAGGATATTAAAGGCAAATTGAATTTCTATAAGTTTTAAGACATGACGACTCCAAACATGCAATTTTACTTTGCCTTTTTGCCTTTTTGATGTTTTTGCGGTTTTGCCTTTTAAAGAAATTTTGGATTTTGCCTTTTTGTCGATTTTTATTTTAATAAAATTGAAAAATGTGGTTTTAAGTGAACCGTAAAAATAAACTTAACTTAACTTAATCTTCACGCCATTCCCTTGGGGTAGCCAAAACAATTCCTGCCTCTTATTTATTTTTCATTCACAATCTATATCTTATCTTATCTCCGCATACCTCCCTAGCTTCCAAAGATTCATACATAGTCTCTGACATGCCCTTTTTTTTAAAACTGTTTATCTTTCTTTCCTTTATCATAGATTCTACTACATTCAGCCAAGTTTTACGCGGCCTACCAGGCCGGCCTTTCCCGTAACCTCACCCACATATATTTGTTTCGTTAATCTTGCGTTGTTCATTCTCTCAATGTGACCAAACCAACGTAATGTACAACTTTTATATCTATCCATCATCGTCTTTTCCTCACCACACTCCGTCATTATGCATTCATTTTTATCTTGTCCCTTCTCGTTTTACCACATGCGCTTCTCAGGAATCTCATACCCACGGCATTTATTTTTTCGTGCTTTTTGACATACCCATGTCTCACTTCCATACAGTACTGACGGGACGAATACGCCATTATAGATTAGCTCGTTTCGCAGCTAGGCTGATGCTTTCATTTCTCATTATCGTCCACATACTTCCAATCACTTTCCTTCCAGCATTGACCCTTCGTCCAAACTCGCTCTCAATTGTACCATCTGCAGTAAACATTCTACCGAAATATACCAGCTCGTCACTTGCTCCACAATTTTATCTTGCAGAGTAAATACTCTATTCTCCTTTCCACCTTCCGATTGAACACCACAATCTTAGTTTTCTTCACGTTTACCTTTAGGTCCATGCTCTCACAGACTGTATCAAACTTCCTCAGAGCGGTTTGCAGCTCATCCGCACTGTCACTTAATAAGACTGTGTCATCTGCATACACCAGAAGTCGTACATTTACGTCACCAACCATTACACCATTTGTATCGGTACATGCTTGTCTAAGACATTTATCCATGTATACA